>CM031958.1:2497247-2772247 GCA_018749465.1 Paracanthobrama guichenoti
GTTTTCTATGTGAATGTACTGTAAGCATGCAATTTAGAGCTGAATGTGCAAACGCAACGCTTACCTGATTTCTTACTTGGACTCATCTTGGTGCTCGTCGCTCCGATGGTCTTTCTCAGAGATCTGGCTCCTCTCGACACCTTGCGGTACTTGGTAAGCCAGTCAAACTTTGGCTCTCGCTTCGGATATTGCTCACAGACATCTAGAAGTTTAAAAGACAAGTGCACATTTTTGCCTAGATTACTTAAAGCTCCAGTTTCAGATACACTTGTCTGATGTATTAGCTGACTCGTCAATGCATGTTCTGAGAAAGCCAAAGAGGAACTCTATCATTTCTTCTTCCCTTCACTGTCGTCCTCTCTCTCAGAACTACTTCACACTATCATCAACATCAACACACACTAGCTGTGACTTCCTTTTGCACGGCGGTGTCAGGGTTTCTATATGACCACAGTCCTGTTTCTATATTATCTATTATCTTACCGTGCAAATTTCTAACATTCTTCCTGTTAATGAGCGCGTCTGCTGAGCCCCGGGCACTCGCCATCACTGATCGAGCAACGAAGGATAAACATCACTTCTTCCGTTGAGGTCAATCAGGAAATGTGGATCTGCTATCACTGCAATCTGCTGCTCATGTGTTACAAACCAAGAGCTTATTTGAATTCAAACTCCTCCTCTTTACACCCTTCTGTCCATCTTCCATAACGCGTGTGTGTCAGATCTAACTGTTGTCTGAGAGTTGAGAGAGCTGGATGTGTCAGAATAACTAAGTCTGAATAACTTAGAGACGTCGGCTTATTTTACAAAGACACATCCTGTGTATGGAGGCGGTATAGCTGGGCTTCCATGCGAACGCTTATTACACAATGATTTCAAAAGTACTATTTCACAGGTGAATGAATGACAGAGCGGGTCAGCTGCCGCCTGCCGCACGCTTTCACAGTGAACAGGTTTCATTGGCATGAATGGGAGAGGGAAACAGCACAACTCGCTCGGCAGGTTTGCTATGGATGATGTCAAGGTTTTCTTTTAGTTTTCTTCTGCATCAGGTGAATTCCCATTCATTTGATGTGAATGTGAAAGTATGTAAAGCGAAATAGCTCTAAACATGATTCAATGTGTTCTCAAGTCAGTAAGATTAATTCATGTTTATTTTGAAAGAAGTCTCAGTAACACTTCATAATAAGTATATAGTAATAAAGCACTTACAAATCATTAACAAACTATTAGTGCCAGGGTTATGTTCTGTTTTTCATTGTGTTCAGGTGCTGTTTTCCTTTGACCCACTGACTCATCCCACTCACCTGTTACCTCGTTAATTAATTTGTTTGCCCTTTGTACTTAAGCCCTCAGTCAACGGTCGACCTCTGGAGTAATATGTGGAGGAGTTCGTGCACTGGGTTGTTATGTCTGACCCGGGATCTGCGTAACACAAAAACTACCCAAACGCTGGGTTGTTATGTCTGACCCGGGATCTGCGTAACACAAAAACTACCCAAACGCTGGGTTGTTACGTCTGACCCGGGATCTGCGTAACACAAAAACTACCCAAACGCTGGGTTGTTACGTCTGACCCGGGATCTGCGTAACACAAAAACTACCCAAACGCTGGGTTGTTGCGTCTGACCCGGGATCTGAGTAACACAAAAACTACCCAAACGCTGGGTTGTTACGCCTGACCGGGATCTGAGTAACACAAAAACTACCCAAGCGCTGGGTTGTTACGTCTGACCGGGATCTGAGTAACACAAAAACTACCCAAACGCTGGGTTGTTACGTCTGACCCGGGATCTGAGTAACACAAAAACTACCCAAACGCTGGGTTGTTACGTCTGACCCGGGATCTGAGTAACACAAAAACTACCCAAACGCTGGGTTGTTACGTCTGACCCGGGATCTGCGTAACACAAAAACTACCCAAACGCTGGGTTGTTACGTCTGACCCGGGATCTGAGTAACACAAAAACTACCCAAACGCTGGGTTGTTACGTCTGACCCGGGATCTGAGTAACACAAAAACCAGCCAAACGCTGGGTTGTTACGTCTGACCCGGGATCTGCGTAACACAAAAACCACCCAAACGCTGGGTTGTTACGTCTGACCCGGGATCTGCGTAACACAAAAACCACCCAAACGCTGGGTTGTCACTTCTGACCCGGGATCTGAGTAACACAAAAACCACCCAAACGCTGGGTTGTCACGTCTGACCCGGGATCTGCGTAACACAAAAACCACCCAAACGCTGGGTTGTCACGCCTGACCGGGATCTGAGTAACACAAAACTACCCAAACGCTGGGTTGTTACGTCTGACCGGGATCTGAGTAACACAAAAACTACCCAAACGCTGGGTTGTTACGTCTGACCGGGATCTGAGTAACACAAAACTACCCAAACGCTGGGTTGTTACGTCTGACCCGGGATCTGCGTAACACAAAAACTACCCAAACGCTGGGTTGTTACGTCTGACCCGGGATCTGAGTAACACAAAAACTACCCAAACGCTGGGTTGTTACGTCTGACCCGGGATCTGAGTAACACAAAAACTACCCAAACGCTGGGTTGTTACGTCTGACCCGGGATCTGAGTAACACAAAAACCACCCAAACGCTGGGTTGTTACGTCTGACCCGGGATCTGAGTAACACAAAAACTACCCAAACACTGGGTTGTTACGTCTGACCCGGGATCTGAGTAACACAAAAACTACCCAAACACTGGGTTGTTACGTCTGATGGCTATACTTGTTGTCGTTCAGTGAATGACACATTTTGGCTGTGGTGTGTGCATGAACGTGTGTGAAATGCCTGCTAATTAAGCTGCTCATTCCGATCACTTATACTGGGCACCCTGCACTTAAATTGACTTATTCTTACTGTTGACATAAAAAATTATGCATGGAAAATTCACTACAGATCAAATGGGTGGAGCTTGTGTCTAGCCCCTCCTCTAATGAGGCGGAGCGAATGTAATTTGGTCCTAATGGGTGGAGCTAGAATACCCAACCACACCCTAACCATACTATCCCTCCACTACTATTTCCACTACTTTCCTGTGTTTCATTGATTCATCCCATTCACCTGTACCTCCTTTGTTTCAGTCAGTTCTTTGTCCTGTATCGTTTAAACGTCAGTGTTTATCATCTGTGTGTAACGTGGTTGTATATTCTCCTAGATTTTCTCCTGTTTGGTGTGTTGATTATTAAAGTCTGTCTGAGTATCTCCACCTAACTGTGATGGTATAGGCACTGGTAATTAGGTGTAGGAGTAATATATAATGTTTTAAGGAACACTTAATACTAATGTGTGCTCAAGAAACATTTATGATTGGCGTCCTGAAGTGTTTGAGTGTAAAAAGCCTTTGTAAACTGTGAGACACACAGACGGGTCAGCTCTTACCGCTCCACGCCCGATTGACCTCGCCGAGGAACAGACGGCTATGAGATCCGAAAGGTAACTTGAGCTCCAACTCCTCTTCAAGGAACGTTACTCGCACTCGTGTGTCCGCACCTGTGCAGCGACAAACCAGCTATCCGTTAAAAAGCCCAGAGACACTGTGAAGCACTAGAGACTGAAAACACACTCACCAACAACAGCGAGCTCATCTGGAGACGAAACTGTGGAGGCATCAGAGGAAACCATCATGAAAGCATCCCTTCAGCTGATTTAACCAAATAATTCAGTCTTACCTTCAACAACTGAAAAGTCATAAGAAATGGGTATGATATCTTCCAGTGTGACATCATCACCAGTGATGGCCATTCTCCGGTGGGAATACAGGAATAACCTGGAAAAAAAATAATAAAATAAATAGGACAAGTTGAAAGTTTGCTAATGCAACATCAGGCTCAGCTTTATAAACTGATTCTGTCTTTAAGATTGCATACCTTTTAAAAACACACTGTCATTGTTCAGATATCACATGCTATGTTATGGTTACTATTAATAATAATAATCTTCAGGGTTCTCACACTTTTCTGTTTGCTTTCTCAGAAGGGACTGTAAATTTGAAGTTTCCCCCATTATTAGTGTCAAATGCATGGACTAACGCCACAGCAGAGCATGCAGTGCTCATGTGAACTCACGCGTGTTCCTGGTCCTGCTGCACCAGCCCGATCAGTTTGCTCTGTCTCGCATCATTCAGCAGGGAAACGCACTCCACGGCCTGCGCACGGCTGCTAAGGACATCTGCACGCTTATTACAACAGCACGCATTACATCTCAAACTAACTAAATATTATTAGCCAATGCACACTGGCGACATCTGGCCGATATGTGAGGAATGACACACTGGAATTTCCTTTTCCCATTAAAACTGGGCATGCTCAAAAAAGACAGGAGAAATATGCTTAGTAAGATGCATTGTGAACGGAAATTAGCATTAACATGGACTGCGCGATATTCGTTATAACTAAAGACTGATCTACATGGGCTGTGTTTAAAGAGTGCAAAGTTTCGCAACAACATTAAGTTCCCGTGTATCACAACATGCAGTCGATTTCAAAAGCACGGATTTATTTTGGACATAAACAGAAATAACGGTGCTGACAGGATACTATTTTGCAGTTTTCCCCTTTGGCCAAAGTCTCTTGAATGGCCACGGACTGATCCATTCTTCACAGCAGGTCTGGAGCCGATACTTCAAGCGCAAGACGTGTCATTTAAACCCATTTAAAGTGTGTGTGTGTGTGTGTGTTTCCTGCGCGACTTCCCGTCCGAACCTCCTCAGTGCCACGCTGCAGACTCGCGCTCATCTTCGTCAGTTCATCACGGCATCTGTAGTCGCTTATGAGGAAGAGTCTCGAAAGGAAACACTTCTGCTCTTCCTCTTCTTTAAACGTATTACTTTTCCTCTGACCGTCGGAGTCTGCAGAGAGAGAGAGAGAGAGACTCCAAACTTGGCAGGATCAATGGTCCCACCCACTACTCTTTTGCGCCAGATGCACTAGTTGGCGCTATGAGGAGTTTTATTTTAGCTCAAAGAATCTGATATGTTTGGAACGTCATATTTGTCCTACTATTTCTGAAATGTACTGTATATAGTACTGTATGCATACTGTAAGTAGTGTGCACATTTTCTGTATATGGTTAGGGCTCTGTTGGGTATGAACTACTAGCTATATGTAAGAAGAAAAGTCGAATGAACTATTACAGTGCATACCACGCTCCAAACAACACATTCTACACTCTTACAATGCATACTACACTGCATACTACACTATTACAATGCATACTACATTACATACAACACATACACATTATAAACAGAATATGCCACACTGGCGTCACATGGCCTCATCTCACCATAGTTTGCATGTTTAATCCAACATGTAGCTCCAGTAACTAGTGTAGTGTGCACTGTAATGGTGTAGGATGTGTAGTATGTAGTGTAATAGTGTAGTATGTAGTGTAGTGTGCACTGTAATGGTGTAGGATGTGTAGTGTGCACTGTAATGGTGTAGTATGTGTAGTGTGTAGTGTAATAGTGTAGTATGTAGTGTAGTGTGCACTGTAATGGTGTAGGATGTGTAGTATGTAGTGTAATAGTGTAGTATGTGTAGTGTAATAGTGTAGTATGTAGTGTAGTGTGCACTGTAATGGTGTAGGATGTGTAGTGTGCACTGTAATGGTGTAGTATGTGTAGTGTGCACTGTAATGGTGTAGTATGTAGTGTAGTGTGCACTGTAATGGTGTAGTATGTAGTGTAGTGTGCACTGTAATGGTGTAGGATGTGTAGTGTGCACTGTAATGGTGTAGTATGTGTAGTGTGCACTGTAATGGTGTAGTATGTAGTGTAGTGTGCACTGTAATGGTGTAGGATGTGTAGTGTGTAGTGTAATAGTGTAGTATGTAGTGTAGTGTGCACTGTAATGGTGTAGTATGTAGTGTAGTGTGCACTGTAATGGTGTAGGATGTGTAGTGTGTAGTGTAATAGTGTAGTATGTAGTGTAGTGTGCACTGTAATGGTGTAGTATGTAGTGTAGTGTGCACTGTAATGGTGTAGGATGTGTAGTGTGCACTGTAATGGTGTAGTATGTATTGTAGTGTGCACTGTAATGGTGTAGTATGTATTGTAGTGTGCACTGTAATGGTGTAGTATGTGTAGTGTGCACTGTAATGGTGTAGTATGTAGTGAGTGTGCACTGTAATGGTGTAGTATGTTGCAAATGTATTCTAGTGTTCAGTTTTACCCATATGTGAGTATTGAATATATATCTCCTCACAGTCTTTCATATATCTGAATAATACATTCCCAAGTTGTTTTATATAGATTTAATACAGACTGGTTTGGATGATCCATTACAGCAGTTAACACGAATGAATGCTGTTTTTAGGAGAATGTAAAGCACATGAAACTATACAAATAAACGCTATACTGGGTGCTGAGAAGATAGTGTTTATTTATTCATTTCAAAAGCAGTTTATTAAGATCTGTTGCTTGTATAAAGCTGGTTATCATATCATGTGACTATAAATATCAGTATTTCATCGTTTCCAGATGAAAGCAGTACAGAGAAATAAAAACCATTGCAACCTTTATCAGCCGAGCTGTCAAAGTCTTTATGACCTTTATTAGATTATCAGTACAGTAGTGTTATCCTGCAAAGGTATGAAATCAAATGCCATTTAATAAGACAAGTTTAGATCTGTACACTTACATTGAATTAACACATTTCTCTGTAAAAATAAAGCTTTATGTTTATGAGTATGGGTTTTACCCACAGGCTTTCATATGTCCAATATTATAAATGCATTATAAATATTTTACATTGTCTAATTTCCATTTAGATGCGTAAAGTGCGTATTTCATTTGTTTGGCGTTAACTGGTTTGTATATATCTATTACTTAGCATTATTTAAGGGTGAAATCTGCCTGGTTTATTATTTTATATAATTAGTAACAGAAACTGGATTATCTAAGCATTCTACTGGATATTCTTTGGAATATTTTTGAGTAATATAGAATATAAATGTTGTTGTTGTCACAATAAATATATATATATATTTTTTTTAGAATGCACAAAACGTGTACAACGGACACAAAAGAAAACACAAACAAGAAAAATAAGCTTCAGATGATTGACTGCAATCAAAAGTTATGCATACATACACTCTCTGTATTGATTTTTGGATTATGGATTGCATTGTGTTTTAGGGTTGAAGGAAATGTCCTTAAACTTATTGGAAAAGGTAAGGACATTCTCCGTTTTTGTATGGGGTTGTATTTTAATGCCAAAAAAGAGCAAGAATTAATAATAGATACACAAGTCAGAAGAAGCAAACCTCATGTTTGTTGCTTCAGTGTTAATATATTCCTTGGTGGATAATTTCAGTGAAATAAAGAATCCAACAACAGGCCACTCCCACTTGACAGAACTCTCTACGGATGCCCACGGTAAAGCTTATTAGGCATCTATACACATATATACACATGCACACATTCTGCTTCTCACGCTGATCTTGTAGACGCACACACACATACCTTCATGCTTATATCACAAATAATGTAAAAGTGACAGTAAAAGAACAGCTTTAAAACAAACATACACTCTCCTATTAAGAAAACTGTGCTTTCCTGGATTGCCTGTAAATGTGACTCTGCTGCACTCAAGTGAAGACTCTCACTATCCAGAAGAGCAGTAGAGAGGCCATGAGCAGCGCGGGAGAGTGAGGACCCCTGGTGGCGGAGCTGGACATGTTCACGTCACCGGTCAGTTTGAGGCACGAGGCGGACGAAGTGGCATTGCAGCACTCCAGGTAGCAGGTAGTAACAGAGGCTGAACAAACTGTCATCTTTCTGCAATCGTCACTGCAACCTCCGAGCCAGCTTTCCGTGCTGCCAGCTGTTGTCTTTTTTAGCTAAAACATGGAATGATTTGCTTTGATTAAACATGAGCATGAGCATTTTAGCACAGGAGCTGATCCTTTAACTGAATATCACATGGTTTAAAGTCAACATGAAATAAAAAATTGAAAATCTTAAAGGGGACTTTTTCTTCTTGTTGTTTTCTGGCTCTACTAGAGCAGTTTTCTAGTAGAAAAAATTCTCCATTGTTGGAGCTCCTCTCTTCTCAGTCTGTCAGTAACGCTCTGGGAATTGCTTTCCCAAAATCATCGTTAGCTAACTATGGTCGCAAGTTCCGTCGTTATCAACATAGTTCAACGAGTCTGTGTTTCCCGAAACCATCGTTCCAACGAACATTCACAAACAGAATTACAAACTTGTGTGGTTGTGACAGCTGTCGACCTGTGGTTAGAAGAAGAGTTTCTTGTTTGCATCAGATGTGAACTTAATAAATCCTTATCTTGAGCAAAATAAGCAAGCTGACATTTAGTACAATCTATATCTTTTATTTTGAATACATACAATTGTCATTTATGTCTTTTAAGTTTGTCAAGAGATTTAAAGCACCATTTCTGAAGAGTGCGCATCTGCGAACGTGCTCTAGTACATAAGAACGAGCCTATGATTGAATCTGGAAATAAAGCAAAGAATGAGAATTACTCCTCAGATGCCATGTCTGTAATTTATAGTAAAAGATCTAGCATGAAATCTATCTCAAACTGATTAAATAAAAGCAGTTAATACTCCACCACCTGCGTGACATCATTAACCAACGTGGTTGAACGACAGATTTGCAACAATACGGTTTCGGGAATTTCGGGTGATTTCATCAACGATGCATTGGACTATGGTAGTTCAGCAGCGAGTAACGTCGTTGTACGGGAAACGCACCCCTGTTTAGTTGCTGTCCCTATGAAGCCCCTCCTTCTGAAATGCACAATGTGCTCTGATTGGTCGGCTGGAGCGGTGTGTTGTGATTGGTGTTTGGGAAATGCCCCGCCCCTTACCATAACCACCAGTTTCAACACACGACTAACTAACTCAACCAGGCCCTGCCCCTTTATTCTGCATATGAATTATTATAATGAGGAATATTGTGACGTGTTGGTTCCAGGACAAAAACTCAAGACTACAATGGAGGCGTTTCAGGAGTTCAGAAACACTGACACTGATAGAGAGAATATTTCAGAATATGGTGGCAATATTATTCTGGAAGAGCCCCCACTTATTTAAGATGATTTTACGTCTGCAGCTTTAAATGTTCGAACCCTTTAATGTCAGGTGGATCGTTTATCAGCTGGAAAAAAGTGATCCCAGTGTTGTTGTTCCTGTGTGTCGTTATTGTTACAGCTATTACTGAAAAAATTATTCTTTGGACAAAATAAAATAAAAAAAAATACTACAGCCAAATTTAGTAGTTTTTCTCAAATTATACACTCACCTAAAGGATTATTAGGAACACCATACTAATACTGTGTTTGACCCCCTTTCACCTTCAGAACTGCCTTAATTCTACGTGGCATTGATTCAACAAGGTGCTGAAAGCATTCTTTAGAAATGTTGGCCCATATTGATAGGATAGCATCTTGCAGTTGATGGAGATTTGTGGGATGCACATCCAGGGCACGAAGCTCCCATTCCACCACATCCCAAAGATGCTCTATTGGGTTGAGATCTGGTGACTGTGGGGGCCATTTTAGTACAGTGAACTCATTGTCATGTTCAAGAAACCAATTTGAAATGATTCGAGCTTTGTGACATGGTGCATTATCCTGCTGGAAGTAGCCATCAGAGAATGGGTACATGGTGGTCATAAAGGGATGGACATGGTCAGAAACAATGCTCAGGTAGGCCATGGCATTTAAACGATGCCCAATTGGCACTAAGGGGCCTAAAGTGTGCCAAGAAAACATCCCCCACACCATTACACCACCACCACCAGCCTGCACAGTGGTAACAAGGCATGATGGATCCATGTTCTCATTCTGTTTACGCCAAATTCTGACTCTACCATCTGAATGTCTCAACAGAAATCGAGACTCATCAGACCAGGCAACATTTTTCCAGTCTTCAACTGTCCAATTTTGGTGAGCTCATGCAAATTGTAGCCTCTTTTTCCTATTTGTAGTGGAGATGAGTGGTACCCGGTGGGGTCTTCTGCTGTTGTAGCCCATCCGCCTCAAGGTTGTGCATGTTGTGGCTTCACAAATGCTTTGCTGCATACCTCGGTTGTAACGAGTGGTTATTTCAGTCAAAGTTGCTCTTCTATCAGCTTGAATCAGTCGGCCCATTCTCCCATTCTTCAGTTTGGAGTTCAGGAGATTTTCTTGACCAGGACCACACCCCTAAATGCATTGAAGCAACTGCCATGTGATTGGTTGATTAGATAATTGCATTAATGAGAAATTGAACAAGTGTTCCTAATAATCCTTTAGGTGAGTGTATTTATGGTTATACCAGAGTTATTACCGTTAACTAAAACAATAAAATATTGGTGTTAATTGAAGTAAAGTTGAAATAAATTAAAATATAAATATTAGTTGAAAAAAAATGTGATGAAAATTAGAAATTTTGCCACTGTCACAAGCACACCAGATCCCTCATCACCTCCCCTCCGTTCACAATGCTTTGTCCTATCAATAACTACAGTGCATCTGGAAAGAATTCACAGCGCTTCACTTTTTCCTCATTTTGTTATGTTACAGCCTTATTCCAAAATGGATTCAATTAATTATTTTCCTCAAAATTCTACAAACAATACCCCATAATGACAACGTGAAAGAAGTTTGTTTGAAATCTTTGCAAATTTATTAAAACTAAAAAAATCACATGTACATAATGCCAGTGTTCTGTTTGTGTTTTGGACTTTCATCTTGATTTCATTCCTGTGTTCCTTTGTTCACTTTCCTGCCAATCCTTTTTTCCCATGGTTACCTTCATTAGTTCATTTGTCCCAGCTGTGTCTTGTTAATTATCTTGTTTCCGTTCACTACTTAAGTTACACCCTCACCTTCAGTCTTTGTCTAGTCACTGTTATGTGACCTGTTATGGTGGAGTGTTTCCCTGCCTTTCTGTTTGTTCCTAAGTATTATTAAAGTTTAAGTTGGTATTTTGATCGTTTGAGTCTTCAGCCTGTTCCTGTGTACACCGTACCATTACAGATGACTAGACTGACAACAAAACTGGCAGAAGAAATTCTCCTCTCCCTCCAGCAGGGTGGTCGTCCACTGGAGCAGTATGTGGAGGAGTTTGTAGCGTTTTCCCATCTGGTGAGCTGGAGCGATTCTACGCTCTCTGCTTACCTTCAGATGGGACTGGATGAGGAAGTCATTCGTTATCTATCTCCCGAGCCTTGTTTGTCCTTGGCTGAGTCCATTTATTTAATCATCTGGCTTAATGGTTCCGATTTCATTGTTGAAGAAATTAAAGAGCATAACATCCCTCATCCAGCCCCGTCTCAAAGTCGCTGGGGGGCTCTCCAACTCACCCTTTACCTGCACCCTTCACATGCCGGTCCAGTGAGACGACCACTCAGCCTCAGTCGCCCCACTCCACTCCAGGCAAGATGGCCGCTGCCACGACAGAACCATTCTCCACGGCCAAGATGGCCGCCGCCACGTCCGAGCCCTCATCTCTGATCAAGATGGCTGCTGCCACGCCTGAGCCCTCGTCTCCGGCCAAGATGGCTGCTGCCGCCATTCCAGAGCCTCGACCTGTCATGGCCGCCTCCATTCCAGAGCTTCAACTCGTCACTCGCCTGAGCCAGGAAGGGACCAGCTCCAGTCTCCGTCCAGAGCCCAGTGTCGTCCCCTGTCTCCGTCCAGAGCCCAGTGTCATCCCCTGTCTCCGTCCAGAGCCCAGTGTCATCCCCTGTCTCTGTCCAGAGCCCAGTGATGTCCTCAGAATCAGCAAGGGCCCCCTGAGCTACCCTGTAGCACTGGTACCACCCTGGAGACTTCCTAGCCAGTCCTAGCACACAAATCACCTGCCTTGGTCCTCAAGGACTCCAGGGTGCCCGCACCCCACCCTCCCTCCCCCTCCCTGGTTGGACTCCTTTTGGCATGAGGGGCAGGTAATGTCAGGGTTCTGTTTGTGTTTTGGACTTTCAGTTTGTGTTTTGATTTCATTCCTGTGTTCCTTTGTTCATTTTCCTGCCAATCCTTTGTTCCCATGGTTACCCTCATTAGTTAATTTGTCCCAGCTGTCACTGTTATGTTACCTGTTATGGTGGAGTGTTTCCCTGCCTTTCTGTTTGTTCCTAACTATTATTAAAGTTTAAGTTGGTATTTTGATCTTTTGAGTCTTCAGCCTGTTCCTGTGTACACCGTACCATGAGACATAAGTATTCACAGCCTTTGCTCAATACTTTGTTGAAGCACCTTTGGCACCAATTACAGCCTTGAGTTTGATGCTACAAGCTTGGCACACCTATTTTTGGGCAGTTTCTCCCATTCTTCTATGCAGGACCTCTCAAGCTCCATCAGGTTGGATGGGGAGCGTCTGTGCAAAGCCATTTTCAGATCTCTCCAGAGATGTTCAAATCTGGGCTCTGGCTAGGCCACTCAAGGACATTCACAGAGTTGTCCCGTAGTCACTCCTTTGTTATCTTGGCTGTGTGGAAGATGAACCTTTGCCCCAGTCTGTGGGACCTTATATAGACAGGTGTGTGCCTTTCCAAATTATGTCCAATCAACTGAATTTACCACAGGTGGACTCCAATCAAGTTATAGAAACATCTCAAGGATGGAAACAGGATGCACCTGAGCTCATTTGAGTGTCATTGAGTGCACTGTATTCTTAAGCACCACTTCCCCACACTCAGTTGTCTGGTCTTGTCTGTAACTAGCAAGTAAAGGACTTACCTGTATGACTTACCTGTTGTTGCCAATTCTCCTCGATCCTCTTCATCTTCCTGTCATCCTCCCCTTCAGCTCCACAGGAAAACACAAAGACTGTTACTTATCAGCTAAGTTCAATAACTCTCTCAACTACTTTGATTTACGTTTCTGTTTGCTCATTCCTGTGGTGATCTACAAAAAAATCTCTGTGTTGAACTCATCCTCCGTGTCTGTCCCTCATCCCAACAGACCAATGATGGAGTGGCTTTCTTCTACAGTGTTTTCTCATCTTCAAGATGCAGCCGCAGGGGTTCCAAATGGATAGAGCTAAAATCGCACTTATCATCTTATTGCTCTCTGGCTGCACCCTGCAATGGGCGAAAACTATTTGGGATCATGCAGGACCAGTCACTCACACCATCAAAACCTTTATCTCTCATTTTAAGGAGGTTTTTGGACATCCTGTGAGTGAAGTTTCTATCAATGACAAGCTCTACAAATTGCGACGTGCAAGTTCTGCACATTGGCCGCTGCGAGTGGCTGGAATGAAACCGCTTATCAAGGAATAGCATCCATCTTTGCAGCCCCATGTACGATGACCCCCATGGGATTAGAAAACCTCATTCAATGCTTAATTCGTGTGGCACAATGCATTTAAGCCCATCATCAGAATGCATCAGCCCTGCAATTCCCACTGCCAAGCCACACAAACTGCTCTCCTGGACCAGTAGACGAATCTGTTCATGTAGACTCGTTTCATCTGAACAATATCGCCACATCCTAAATCACTTGTGTCTATACTGTGGAGCTGGAGGCCACCTCCTACCTGAATGTCCTGTGCGACCTCCTTGTCCAGCGGTGAGTGTTATCCAATCGCTACCAATTACCACTTCCCCACTTAATACCATCATAACAGTGACCTGTGCACAACTTTCCACTACAGTCAATGCCCTTGCTGACTCTGGATCTGTGGAGAACTTCATCTTGAACAACTCCTCCATCAGCTCAACCCCTTGGTTGAGGCATCATCACTCACCATACATCTACCCTCACGCTCTGCATCGGATGTAGAGAAGATCTTGCTGCTGGTTCTGCAGAGCTTAACTGGGACGCCCTTGGCTTCAGATTTCTTCAGGTTCTGACCTGGAGTAAGAAATGCTACCTCAACTGTCTTTAGCTTACCAAGAAGTCCCTAAAACCTGCGTGGGTGCACACCATAGCTCTCAATGCCACTACGGTTGATAGCCCTTCAAGTTAGTGCAAGACTGCCATTCCAGGATGTCTTCAGTAAGTAACTGGTGGCTAAACTATCACCTCACAGATCATGGGACTGATCTTCAATCTTCAACATCATTGCCCATTGATAGAATTAATACGCTTTCCATACCAGAACAGAAGGCCATGGAGGAGGATGTATAAGAGGCTTTTCCCCAGGGCTACATCTGTCCTTCTCCCTCCCATTCCACTTTCAGTTTCTTTTTTGTGGCTATGAAAGACAGAGGCTTGCAGCCATGTATTGATTATCGAGTACTCACCCAATATACTCTTTCTCAAGTTCGTGCAGCCCTCAAGATGCTTTGAGGGTCCAAGATCTTTACTAAGCTGGACCCACGTCCACCGTAAAACCTCATCTGGAAATGGAGGGGAGATGAAGGAAAGACCACCTTCATAAAACCCACTGGGCACTATGAGTACCAGGTAATGCCGCACAGGCTAGCCAACTCACCCTCCATATTCCAGCAATTTATAAATTAGGTGTTACAGGAGTACCTCCATTGCTTCGTGATGATCTACAGTACATCAGTGAAATCCTGATCAACTCCTGGAACAAGACCGACCATAATCTCCACGTTACGCACATTCTCCAAAAGCTTTGGAAAAACATCCAACCCCATTCCCTCCACAGAAAAAGAACTACAACGCTTCCTCTGATTCACCAACCATTAACCTCATTACTCTGTAATAATCCCAAGTCTCTGTTATGGACCGCAGCAACCACAACCACCTTCCATTGGCTGAAGGAAGCATTCACCACCACACTCACACTCGTCCACCCTGATCCAGAACATCCTTTTGCTGTAGAAGTTGACACATCAACCTTGGGAGTAGGTGCGGTTTTGTCTTAGTGGCAGGGGAATCCTCTCAAAGAAATAACAAAATTATGACATATCCTCCTTCCTTCCATAATCATCATCCCTATCCAATAGGGAATAAATTGCCAAGGCTACTTAGTCTGAACCTGCTCTGCTGTGAGGTCCTAAGGGAAAGCTCTATGTTCTATCCTCTCTCTGCCTTTCCCTCATGGACTCAAGTTCACTCCTCCTTGGGCTTTGGAGGAATTCAGCAAACCTTCTCGCTCCTCCGCAATTGCTCCTGATGGCCAATTATATCTCAGGAAGTTTATCATTTAGTACAAAGATGTCCCATCTGTGCCATCTCCAAATCTCACCGACTTACCTGAGTCCGAGTCCATGTCTGGGTCCAGGTCCTTCATATTTATTCTAGTGGTAGAAGATTGTGGAAGTCATTCTTCAATCTTCTAGGAGTGCCAGTGAGTTTAACATCCAGCTATCACCTGCAATCGAATGGGAAAACAGAGCGGAAGATCCAAGAGATCTGCCGCTTCCAGAGAACATACTGCCATAACTATCAGCACAGCTGAAACCGATACCTTCCCCGGCCAGAGTACGGACCACCACCGGACTCACTCCATTCCAGCGTGTGCTCGGCTTTCAGCTGCCACTGTTTCTCTGGCCAGGTGAGCCATTGGAGGTTCCAGTTGTTGACCACTGGTTTAAGGAGAGTGAGAGGGTTTGGGACTCAGCTCATGTTCATCTGCTATGGGAAGTCTGACCGCATAAGAACCAGGCCGACACCAGAAGATCCAAGACACCCGTATACCAACCTGGGCAAAAGGTCTGGCTCTCCACTAGGGACATCCACCTTTGGCTGCATTGTTACGTTTCTGTTTGCTCTTTCCTTGGCAATATTCAATAAATTTCTGTGTTGAACTCATCCTCCGTGTTTGTCCCTCATCCAGTGTGATAGCCGTGGCTCATTTAAGCTCATTCAAAATATTAAACTAAAAAAAGTAATACTTAAAAATGATGATTCAATATTATTCAAAACTATTATTTTTCCCATGACAAAAACATTAATTCAAAGAAAACGATTCATAAAGAGCATATAATTAATCAATATATTTTCCAAAATGACACAAATAATATATATATATATTTTTTCAATTTAACCAAAAACTAAATTAGCTATAATATTTTCACTTAACAAAACAATTTTTAAATATTTCCTTTTAGACAAACTGAACAAAACAGGTTTATATGATTTTCGAATAGACCAATATAAAACTGCACATTAAATAAATGACATGTTTTCGCTTTTTGTTCTCAATGATTATTAAAACTTTATAGTTATACTTATCGTCCTTGTTGTGAATGGGTATTATCTCTAATAGACAGGAGGGTGGGGAAAATGTTTAATCTAATCTAATAAGAAGAAAAAGATGATAAAGGTGTAAGGTGTAACTAAGAAATTTATTAAACATTAAATTAAGAAATAAATATGAAGATTTTTTTTTTTTTACCATGCAATAATCCTGACCAACGGGACACAGCATGACGGTATTGCTGGATTTGTAACACGCTGCCCCATCACACTTGATATCATGACACTTCTTGCCCTTTTGGAAGTAAAGAAATTAAACAAAAGTCAGAAACTGGCAGTACATGTTTATTTGTGCCCAACAGTGACTGCTACATGTGTACAGATGGCTACATGTGTTCTTACATTGTTTGCTTGGGTGACTGGAACCGTGGCCTTTGTGGTTGTTGTAATGGTAGTGGATGCTGTTGCAACTATTGATGACAAGATGGCAGTAATAACACAGTCAATATTTAAAGGTTACCACTCACATATATTTGAGATAATATAGTTTGAGGTTACCTGTAGTACTGACTGAATTGTTCAAGGCAAGCACAGTGTCGTTGATGCAGTTGGTTGTGTTGCAACATTTCCAAGAGCAATTAACGGTAGTCGTGTTCCCGCAGGACATGCCACATGAGGCACTGCAGCTGACAGTGTAACTTGTGTTCCGTTTCATTACCTGAAGCACAACAGAGCAAGATGTAACTCTTTAAATCATTGCGAGTTCATGAGCAGATGATTTGCATGATTCAGTTTCCACTGGAGGTTCCCATCTGACACGGTGGACTGACCTCACAGAAACTAAAGTTGGAAGGGCAGGGATTCGCCGTCGCATTCATGAGCTGGACGGAACAATCTGTAGTGCAAGAAAAGGCTGGACAGGACACCTTTTAGGGAGGAATAAAACATGTATTTACACATTAATTGCACTGTAAATGTTAGTACATATTAGTTAAATTCACTTAAAGTTCCCGTATTATGTTTTTTGTGCAATAGAGCTGTTTGTGAATGCAAAAGCTCTGCTTCAAAGATGGAGTTATTGTCTCCTATAAAGAGTCAGTCATTCAGTCTCACTTCCTGCTGAACCTGCAGAGGATAATTTGCATAATGCCAGCCTCTGTTGTTGATTGGCCGAGCAGCGTGTCTTAGCCCCGCCCTCACACGCTGTAGTCGACTCTGAGACTGGAAGAGTTTGGTTCGTGTTGTTCATGTGGTGAAGCTGCTGTATATTGAGCCGAGAAAGCAAATCCACTTTGATGAGATTGATACAGAGTTTGAAACCAATGCCATCGATACTGTTCGTATCACTGTGTGTGAAGAGCTGAGATTCCCAGGTGAAAAATATGTGCTATTAAATGCATTAGAAAAGTACTTGAGTACGTTTTTAGCACAATACAAATATACTATAATGCATTTTTTATCCATTTACTAGTACGTCTTTTCCGACCAATCACAGCAGACTGGGCTGTCTGGCTAATCACAGCTCTCAGAGAGGCGGGGTTTAGAGAGACTGTATCTTTGAACAAACCGTTTCAGACACTGAGAGAAAAGAGCTAGGGCCTAATAACCGTTGCGTCCTGAAAGAGGCGTACGCCTCTTACAAAACAAACTTGACGTGAAAATTTGCACACCTGTATGCAATCTTTGAACCATGCGTACGGACATTTTGGAGACACCAATGGTGAGCTGGGGGACTGACACAGATCTGAAGGAAAACCACTTTAACGGTGCAGTGTGTAAATTTTAGCAGCATCTAGTGGTGAGGTTGTGAATTGCAACCGCTCACCCCTCCCTTTGGAAGCACATAGAGAAGCTACGGTGGCCGACACAGGACAAAGATGTGGTCGTCTGAGACAGCAGAGAGTAGCTAGCGCTCTGTAGAGAAGTTTGTCCATTTAGGGCTACCGTAGAAACATGGCGGTGCAAAATGGCGATTTCACTGTAAGGAGACCTGCGGTGTGTGTAGAACGGCTCATTCTAAGTTAATAAACACATAACGTTCTTTATACACCACTGAAAACATATTGTATATTATATTATGTATATGTTATGTAGATTATATTGCATTTCTGTCATTAGATGCTCATAAATACTACACACTGCACCTTTAAATCCTCATTATGAGTCCATAAATACAATGCATGTTCACAATGACAGTTTAAATAAATAAAAGAATGATTTCAACTCTGTTTTACATCTGATATACACATTTAGATTAAATATGCCATTCTCATTAATTGAGTTAAGCACTTAAATTACATAAAATTATTATTACAAAATTTTTATATTCTAATAAATTGAAATATTTGTAGTGGATGCGATGCTTTTGAACACTTTTCCTGTGGCATGCTGTGTTTTAATGTTTTAACGCCAGCGAGGACTGCTTGGCGTATGACAGGGCTGTAACCATCATTGGCATTGAGGGTGACGAAAATATTGCCCCCCAAATACTGGAAATGGCCAAATTGCCCCCCACCCCAATATTGCTCTCCATTACACACTGCTGCTCTGTTGTTGTTAGGATGGCAGACATTTAATAAAGTTAAAAGTTACATTTTTATCTTTCTGCCTGAGCGGTCTAACAGCGCTAGTCAATGTCAAAATGATGGCCAATCAGATCAAAGGAAGGCGGGGCTTAATGTTCACTGAACATCAGTGTGAATTCAAACACGCCGCTTTTAGTTTTTACAGTGAAAGAGTGTGTGCGTGGCTAGATACAAGTAGCTAAACGTTTAATATTTGACAACTGCTTTAACGACGGATGCACGATGCACGGATGACGAAACACAAAACGTTTTTACATTTTTGACATATTAGACATACAAACAAGAGTAAATGTGTGCATTTTAAAAAAAAATATTATTTGCAAAGAGTTTAAATGTATTACTTCACATCTATATAGGCTATAATTAGACCTAGAACAACTTTTTACCGTTCTTATTTCTTCTCTTAAATCCCTTTTAATCATTTAATTATTCAATTTATTTAAATAAAAATGATCAATAATGCGCAATAAGGTCTATCTGTTTCCATTAAAAATATAAATCAATTAAAAATAATATTCGGCCAGTGGAAAAGATTGAGAAACACTTTCTCTGAAATGTATTTTATACTATTTTGATTTATTCAAAAAGAAGGCAAGGATAGGCTACTGAAGGGTTTTTTGCTGTATCTCATATTTTCCTAATGTCTTGTACCGTTGAACATGGTATCACGTGGATGAATATGCATATGCAAATGATGAGGATATGCATAGTAAAACTGGGCGTGGTAAGCTCCATATATGGACATTTCTGGGAGGAGACGGGATGGAGATGCCCGTCCGCACAATTTTCCGCTGACTGGGTTTATAAAGGGAATTTTGTGCAGGTTCTACCGTATGTTATGTTTCTGGTTAAATCTGAAAACTTTTGTGCGTATGCACGAAATAGTGGATATTATGAGAAAATTAAAGTGTGTTTGACCTCAAATGCATGCGGAACTATTGTAGGAGACTCCAAAACAACATTAGGAGCCTTTAAAACAGCATAATATGGGCACTTTCATATAAAGTGGAACATAAGCATTCTTACGCAAATATTACTACACTTACCGTAGAGTAATTTCCTGTTACTGATGATGAATTATCTGAAAATGCAACAAATAATCAAGTCAAACATTGCAGCCATACACAAAAGACAATGCAAATATGACGGAAAGGAAGAACACCCATGTTCATACTTGTCATGTCCATTGTGGAAACAGTACTATTGACAGAAGTGCTCAATGTATTACTGGATGTAGATGTAGATATAGATGACATCTGGTTTGTTGAAGTGGAGGAGCTTGTGCTCCCTGGAGTCGTAGTTTGAGCTGTCGTGCTCCCTGGATTCGTAGTTTGATCCGTCGTGCTCGTGCTCCCTGGAGTCGTAGTTTGATCCGTCGTGCTCGTGCTCCCTGGAGTCGTAGTTTGATCCGTCGTGCTGCGTGCTCCTGGAGTCGTAGTTTGATCCGTCGTGTCGTGCTCCTTGAGTCGTAGTTTGATCCGTCGTGCTCGTGCTCCCTGGAGTCGTAGTTTGATCCGTCGTGCTCGTGCTCCCTGGAGTCGTAGTTTGATCCGTCGTGCTCGTGCTCCCTGGAGTCGTAGTTTGATCCGTCGTGCTCGTGCTCCCTGGAGTCGTAGTTTGATCCGTCGTGCTTGCAGATGCAGTTGTTGTCAATACGGGATCCAGCGGCCACACTTTAGAGAGCAGACTCATTTGCAATAATAGAAAAAACAGGAAGCCTGTTGGACAAACAGATGAAGGACAGAACATATCTGTGACAACTAGAGCATTTACTGTATTTGCATGTGGTTAAATGTAACTTGTCCAGCCGAGAAAAAACAGGAGCATGAGTAGAACGAATCTCTAATAAAATTATTAAAGCAGTTTTTTGAATATGTATGATTTACACAGAGCTTCATAAACAATGTGATTAGTATTGATTTCAAATGCCATGTTAAATAAATCCATTTATTAGCAAAAAATGTCTATTTACATACCATAACATGAAAAGGTAAAATGACAAACCTGTTTTCGAAGACCTCTTCATCTTGATTTCCCCCAACGCCATCTGAAGGCATTAAATCATGTTTATCATTTAGTTATGATGCAATATGTTTATGGATGTTGGTGAATTTTGCTCATTGAGTCCAATTCATCTGACATGTTTAATGAGTCGAGCAACCAAAAAAACAAAACAGGACGGCGAGTATCAGTATGAGAAAAATCCCTCTGACGGTGGTTTGCATCCATGACATTGGAGATAGATTTTCAGGAGAGCTATGCAAACTGTGGCCTGTGATAATTGTCGTTGCGGAACACGCTTAACCTCCCATGACCTCGGCACATGATATTTCTGCTTTGATCTGCAATGGAGCATGTCAATTTCTTCGAATAGATGTCAATTGTTTAGCCGGCGCATTCGGTTTCCACAGGTGCATGTACAGTATTTGAATTTGAAACAGATAGCATCTCGATCTGGTATCTTTCAATGTTGCATCACAGAAATCGCAATCCTGGGTTCAGTGTCTCTGCCAAACGCACGGGTTCACAGTTACAAATGTTCCCTTGCAACGAGGCCGCTTGCCCTCACACAATTAACAACTTGTTTGTTCTGGGTGAATCCCTCGGGCGTAAGTGCAAAGCACGGCTTGTTACTCCGTTCCCCATGAGGCAGTGAACAACCCCTTCAGGAAACTGCCCTGGAAACCATGTCGCGTATGAAAACACTGGCTCGCCCAAATTATGACTTTCTCTTTCTATCCCACAGTAGCACAATCATGTTCTGGATCACTTCGACCACCTGTCTGCATTTCTCCTCTTCCAGAGCTGGCTTCCTCTTCTATAGTTGTCTAATAAACCTGCCATTGTACATGTGCAAAACTGTTACCTTTAGGGGTGCAACAGCTTGTCAAGGGGCAATGCTCTTTAAAAGGACATCTTTGTACATTTTTACCCCTAAAGGGTTCATAGTAGTACCTTAAGGTACATAGTGCTACTCTAAGGTACTAATATGCACCTTTCAAGGGTGAAAAAGGTACAAATATATCCTTTTAAGGATACTGTCCCAGTGACAAGTAAAGGTACAATTTTTGCACATTTATTCTGAGAGTTGCTGAGAATTGCTTTTGTTCCACATTGCAAAGTTGCTTTAGATAAAAGTTTCGGTAATACTTTATCGTAAGGTGACGTAGTTACACGTTACATGCAAGTACTATAGTAATAACAGTAAATGATGCATGATTACATGCAACTAACCCTCAACCAAACCCTAATCCTAACTCTATAGTAAGTGCATGTAGTTGCGTACTTAAATGTATAATTACACTGTAACAACGACACCTTAAAATAAAGTGTAACCCCAAATTCTAATCCTAACCGTAACTCTATAGTAAGTACATGGTTAATTAATATTACTCAGTACTTATTTGAGTAAGTACAATGTAACTACGTCACCTTAAAATAGTGTTAGCGAAATGCATAACAAAATTTAGATGCACTGAAAAATTTTTAAATTTCACCAAAGAACCGTCAATTAACGCATTGAATTAAAGGTGGAATTATGAAATAGAACATACTCCAAACTTTGAAAAACATTTTTTTACAGTGTGGATGAACTAAAAAACCTGTCAAACCTATAGTCATTAATTATAAAATCTATTGTATATATATATAAAATAAGGGTCTTGATGAATTCTAGACTCATCGGTTTGAAAACATGGCAACCTTCACTACGCAACAGCATCTCCTGCCAGAGCCGGTCCTGCTAAACCTACAGCAGATCCATCCAAAACTCTATTTACACATCAACAACATCTTAATACAGAAAATACGGGAAATATGGCTTACCTTCACTGTACAGTGGGAAAGCACGGATTAGACTGGAGTTGTTAACAGCTGTGGATGAAGTTAAGTCCCCCTCCCTCTCCCTCTCCCTCTCCCTCTCCCTCTCCCTCTCCCTCTCCCTCTCCCTCTCCCTCTCCCTCTCCCTCTCCCCCTCTCTCTCTCTCTCTCTCTCTCTCTCTATCTGTTGCTATTTGCTCCTCCGGCCTGGTGACATCAGAGGGAAGGTTTCCTAATTAGTGGAAACTCTGATGGGATTGGTCTGGTGATCGTGTGCCTAAACTGGGATGATGGGCTGTGTCATTATTGAAATGATGTATTCAACTCTTTATGAAATTATTAGTTATGCACAGTTTTGAATTCATAGCATTCATAGCTTCTGTAGCACTGCGTCAGATTGATTTCACAGCCTTTTAATAATAATAATAATAATAATATTAATATTATATAATACAATACAATAATAATTTAACGTATTCAAGAGATTCAAGAGCCAAGATTCAAGAGTTTTATTTGTCACATACACAGTTATATACAGAATATACAACCGGCAGTGAAATGTAAACAGGTCCGCTCCATGGACAGTGCAAATTCACAGTTAAAAACACAAGGAAGAAATTATAATAGAAATAGGATATAAAAAAGTACTATCTATATATATATATATATATATGTCTATATCTGTAGAATTATAAATAATCAAGTCAAGAGAAAAAAAAAGGTAACAAATAAGGATAAAGTGGAATAAAATAATTGAAGTAGACTTTGCAGTGAGTAAACTGTAGACTTATAAATATGTGGTTAACAAATGTATAAAGAGTATAATGTGCAAACAGGTTTATGACAGGTTGTTACACAGTAACAACGAGAACAGAAAGTGCAGTGCAATGTCAGTGTATCGATGTTTATCCTGACGTGAGGTCACGTGATGTTAAGTGACTGAGTTCAGGAGTCTGATGGCCTGGGGAAGAAGCTCCTCCTGAGTCTCTCAGTTTTGGCCATCAGGCTCGGAAGCGCTTACCAGATGGCAGCAGCGTGAAATGAGGGTTTGCAGGGTGATTAGAGTCCTTGATGATCTTGGTAGCTCTACCTTTGCAGCGTTTGGTGTAGACGTCCTGCAGAGACGGGAGAGCTGACCCTGAGATACGCTCGGATAAGCGCACTACTCTTTGCAGGGCTTTGCGGTCATGACTGGTGCTGTTCCCATACCACGCTGTGATGCACTGAGTTAAAACACTTTCTATCGCCCCTAAATAGAAAGTTTTCAGGATAGCTGGTGAAACCCTGAATTTCCTCAGCTGGCGCAGGTGGTACAGTCTTTGCCTGGCTTTTTTCACCTGTGTCTGAATGTGAGCAGTCCAGGTCAGGTCCTCGGAGATGTTTACACCCAGGTACTTGAAGCTGCTCACTCTCTCTACTGGTGACCCGCTGATCATGAGGGGGGAGTATGTCCGTTGCTGTCTCTTCCTGAAGTCCACAATCATTTCTTTGGTCTTGCCAACATTCAGAGAGAGACAGTTGTCCTGGCACCATGATGTTAGATGCTCCACCTCGTCCAAGTATGCCGTCTCATTGTTGTTGGAAATGAGGCCCAGGACAACAGTATCATCAGCAAATTTGATGATGTATTCATTTAACCAGATGGTATATTTGTTTCTCATGATCTTAAAAACACTGTGTGGTTTAAATGCTTGAAATAAGTTTTGTAGACGGACAAATATGCAGGGTTTCTTTACGAAACTGATATCTAATTTAAAATGAAAATCAGCTGATGACACAATGGTTCACTGAAGTTGTAGTCCTGTAAAATAATATTTTCATTTAATGAGAATAAATTGTATCACCTCAAAAAACAAAAAAACTATAATTCTAGACCCGTGGTCAGTTCTTTGTGAGTCGCTAACTCAACTGGATTTGATTGTTGATGATTTGGCATGATCTGGGATTGTTTGATTCTTCAATCTCATCCTGCTTGGGCGCAGCTTATTTCATGTAAACAGGATTAGATTGCATCTTTTTAAGCAGAAGTGATGCTTAAAGTCTGTCCCAGCCACTGCTACTTTATTACAAGAGTTCCCTAATGTGAACCAGGGACAATAATAATAATTTAAAAATAAATGTGAAATAATATTATAAGGTTGTGTAGTCCAGTGGTTTTCAAACCTGTCCTGGAGGCACCCCAGCCCTCTCCCTCATCAGACACACCCAATTTAGTTCTTGCCATCTCTACTAACGAGCTGATGAGTTTAAGCAGGTGTGATGAATGAGGGAGCCGCACAAAATGTGCAGGGCTGGGTTTGTCTATGCCGTGCATTAATTTGAACCTTGACAGATCTTATGGGAGTGTCTGGATGCAGCACAGGAAATAACTTGATCTCGACCCTTAAAAAACTTTAATTATAACGATAGTTATACCCAAAAAATGTAAATCCTGTCATTAATCCCTCATGTCGTCTCAAACCCGTCAGACCTTCGTTCATCTTTAGAATCAGATGAAGATATTTCTGATGAAATCCCAGAGATCTCTGACCCCTCCAAGCTCTCAGAAAAAAGGTACAACGCTGTCACTGGGGCGGTACCCTAAGGTACAAAAGTGAAAAGGTACATCTTTGTACCTTACTCACCCCTAAATGGTACGTGTCAGTGCTTTAAGAGTGCGTATTAGTACCTTAAAGGTACACATCAGTGCTTTAAGAGAGCGTATTAGTACCTTAAAGGTGCACATCAGTGCTTTAAGAGAGCGTATTAGTACCTTAAAGGTTCATATCAGCGCTTTAAGAGAGCGTATTAGTACCTTAAAGGTTCATATCAGTGCTTTAAGAGAGCGTATTAGTACCTTAAAGGTTCATATCAGTGTAGAGTGTGTATTAGTACCTTAAAGGTTCATATCAGTGCTTTAAGAGAGCGTATTAGTACCTTTAAAGGTTCATATCAGTGCTTCAAGAGTGCGTATTAGTACCTTAAAGGTTCATATCAGTGCTTTAAGAGAGCGTATTAGTACCTTAAAGGTTCATATCAGTGTAGAGTGTGTATTAGTACCTTAAAGGTTCATATCAGTGTAGAGTGTGTATTAGTACCTTAAAGGTTCATATCAGTGTAGAGTGTGTATTAGTACCTTAAAGTTTCATATCAGTGCTTTAAGAGAGCGTATTAGTACCTTAAAGGTTCATATCGGTGCTTTAAGAGAGCGTATTAGTACCTTAAAGGTACACATCGGTGCTTTAAGAGAGCGTATTAGTACCTTAAAGCTACACATCGGTGCTTTAAGAGAGCGTATTAGTACCTTAAAGGTGCACATCGGTGCTTTAAGAGTGCGTATTAGTACCTTAAAGGTACACATCGGTGCTTTTTAAGAGAGCGATTAGTACCTTAAAGCTACACATCGGTGCTTTAAGAGAGCGTATTAGTACCTTAAAGGTGCACATCAGTGCTTTAAGAGAGCGTATTAGTACCTTAAATGTGCACATCAGTGCTTTAAGAGTGCGTATTAGTACCTTAAAGGTTCATATCAGTGCTTTAAGAGTGCGTATTAGTACCTTAAAGGTGCACATCAGTGCTTTAAGAGTGCGTATTAGTACCTTAAAGGTTCATATCAGTGCTTTAAGAGAGCGTATTAGTACCTTAAAGGTGCACATCAGTGCTTTAAGAGAGCGTATTAGTACCTTAAAGGTTCATATCAGCGCTTTAAGAGAGCGTATTAGTACCTTAAAGGTTCATATCAGTGCTTTAAGAGAGCGTATTAGTACCTTAAAGGTGCACATCAGTGCTTTAAGAGAGCGTATTAGTACCTTAAAGGTTCATATCAGCGCTTTAAGAGAGCGTATTAGTACCTTAAAGGTTCATATCAGTGCTTTAAGAGAGCGTATTAGTACCTTAAAGGTTCATATCAGTGTAGAGTGTGTATTAGTACCTTAAAGGTTCATATCAGTGCTTTAAGAGAGCGTATTAGTACCTTAAAGGTTCATATCAGCGCTTTAAGAGAGCGTATTAGTACCTTAAAGGTTCATATCAGTGCTTTAAGAGAGCGTATTAGTACCTTAAAGGTTCATATCAGTGTAGAGTGTGTATTAGTACCTTAAAGGTTCATATCAGTGCTTTAAGAGAGCGTATTAGTACCTTAAAGGTTCATATCAGTGCTTCAAGAGTGCGTATTAGTACCTTAAAGGTTCATATCAGTGCTTTAAGAGAGCGTATTAGTACCTTAAAGGTTCATATCAGTGTAGAGTGTGTATTAGTACCTTAAAGGTTCATATCAGTGTAGAGTGTGTATTAGTACCTTAAAGGTTCATATCAGTGTAGAGTGTGTATTAGTACCTTAAAGTTTCATATCAGTGCTTTAAGAGCGTGTATTAGTACGTTAAAGGTTCATATCGGTGCTTTAAGAGAGCGTATTAGTACCTTAAAGGTACACATCGGTGCTTTAAGAGAGCGTATTAGTACCTTAAAGCTACACATCGGTGCTTTAAGAGAGCGTATTAATACCTTAAAGGTGCACATCGGTGCTTTAAGAGTGCGTATTAGTACCTTAAAGGTACACATCGGTGCTTTAAGAGAGCGTATTAGTACCTTAAAGCTACACATCGGTGCTTTAAGAGAGCGTATTAGTACCTTAAAGGTGCACATCAGTGCTTTAAGAGAGCGTATTAGTACCTTAAATGTGCACATCAGTGCTTTAAGAGTGCGTATTAGTACCTTAAAGGTTCATATCAGTGCTTTAAGAGTGCGTATTAGTACCTTAAAGGTGCACATCAGTGCTTTAAGAGTGCGTATTAGTACCTTAAAGGTTCATATCAGTGCTTTAAGAGAGCGTATTAGTACCTTAAAGGTGCACATCAGTGCTTTAAGAGTGCGTATTAGTACCTTAAAGGTGCATATCAGTGCTTTAAGAGAGCGTATTAGTACCTTAAAGGTGCACATCAGTGCTTTAAGAGAGCGTATTAGTACCTTAAAGGTTCATATCAGTGCTTCAAGAGTGCGTATTAGTACCTTAAAGGTTCATATCAGTGCTTTAAGAGAGCGTATTAGTACCTTAAAGGTTCATATCAGTGTAGAGTGTGTATTAGTACCTTAAAGGTTCATATCAGTGTAGAGTGTGTATTAGTACCTTAAAGGTTCATATCAGTGCTTTAAGAGAGCGTATTAGTACCTTAAAGGTTCATATCGTAGTGTACCTTAAGAGAGCGTATGTATTAGTACCTTAAAGGTTCATATCAGTGCTTTAAGAGAGCGTATTAGTACCTTAAAGGTTCATATCAGTGCTTTAAGAGTGCGTATTAGTACCTTAAACATCATATCGGTGCTTTAAGAGAGCGTATTAGTACCTTAAAGGTTCATATCAGTGCTTTAAGAGTGCGTATTAGTACCTTAAAGGTTCATATCAGTGCTTTAAGAGAGGCGTATTAGTACCTTAAAGGTACACATTGGTGTGCTTTACCTTAAAGTATCAGTGCTTTAAGAGTGCGTATTAGTAGGTACCTTAAAGGTACACATCGGTGCTTTAAGAGAGCGTATTAGTACCTTAAAAGTACACATCGGTGCTTTAAGTGCTTTAAGAGTGCGTATTAGTACCTTAAAGGTTCACATCGGTACTTTAAAGCGGTAGTACATCACATCGGTGCTTTAAGAGTACGTAAATTAGTACTTTAAAAGGTTCTTATCAGTGCTTTAAGAGAGCGTATTAGTACCTTAAATAAAGGTGCACATCAGTGCTTTAAGAGTGCGTATTAGTACCTTAAAAGGTTCACATCAGTGCTTTAAGAGCGTATTAGTACTTTAAAGGTCATCAGTGCTTTAAGAGTGCGTATTAGTACCTTAAAGGTTCACATCAGTGCTTTAAGAGTGCGTATTAGTACCTTAAGGTTCATATCAGTGCTTTAAGATCGTAGTAGTACCTTAAAGGTTCATATCAGTGCTTTAAGAGTGCGTATTAGTACCTTAAAGGTTCATATCAGTGCTTTAAGAGTGCGTATTAGTACCTTAAAGGTTCATATCAGTGCTTTAAGAGTGCGTATTAGTACCTTAAAGGTTCATATCAGTGCTTTAGAGTGCGTATTAGTACCTTAAAGGTTCATATCAGTGCTTTAAGAGGTGCGTATTAGTACCTTAAAGGTTCATATCAGTGCTTTAAGAGAGCGTATTAGTACCTTAAAGAGTTCATATCTTAAGGTGCACATCAGTGCTTTAAGAGTGCGTATTAGTACCTTAAAGGTTCATATCAGTGCTTTAAGAGAGCGTAGTACCTTAGTGCACATCAGTGCTTTAAAAGGTTCATATCAGTGTAGAGTGTGTATTAGTACCTTAAAGGTTCATATCGGTGCTTTAAGAGAGCGTATTAGTACCTTAAAGGTTCATATCAGTGCTTTAAGAGAGCGTATTAGTACCTTAAAGGTACACATTGGTGCATATTAGTGCTTTAAGAGCGTATTAGTACCTTAAAGGTACACATTGGTGCTTTAAGAGTGCGTATTAGTACCTTAAAGGTTCATATCAGTGCAGAGTGCGTATTAGTACCTTAAAGGTACACATCGGTGCTTTAAGAGAGCGTATTAGTACCTTAAAGGTACACATCGGTGCTTTAAGAGAGCGTATTAGTACCTTAAAGATACACATTGGTGCTTTAAGAGTGCGTATTAGTACCTTAAAGGTTCAAATCAGTGCTTTAAGAGTGCGTATTAGTACCTTAAAGGTTCATATCGGTGCTTTAAGAGAGCGTATTAGTACCTTAAAGGTTCAAGGTTCGGTGCTTTAAGAGAGCGTATTAGTACATCAGTGCTTTAAGAGAGCGTATTAGTACCTTAAAGGTACACATCGGTGCTTTAAGAGAGCGTATTAGTACCTTAAAGGTGCACATCGGTGCTTTAAGAGAGCGTATTAGTACCTTAAAGGTGCACATCGGTGCTTTAAGAGTGCGTATTAGTACCTTAAAGGTGCACATCGGTGCTTTAAGAGTGCGTATTAGTACCTTAAAGGTTCATATCAGTGCTTTAAGAGTGCGTATTAGTACCTTAAAGGTTCATATCAGTGCTTTAAGAGTGCGTATTAGTACCTTAAAGGTTCATATCAGTGCTTTAAGAGTGTGCGTATTAGTACCTTAAAGGTTCAAATCAGTGCTTTAAGAGTGCGTATTAGTACCTTAAAGGTTCATATCGGTGCTTTAAGAGAGCGTATTAGTACCTTAAAGGTTCAAATCAGTGCTTTAAGAGTGCGTATTAGTACCTTAAAGGTTCATATCAGTGTAGAGTGTGTATTAGTACCTTAAAGGTTCATATCAGTGCTTTAAGAGTGTGCGTATTAGTACGTTAAAGGTTCAAATCAGTGCTTTAAGAGTGCGTATTAGTACCTTAAAGGTTCATATCGGTGCTTTAAGAGTGCGTATTAGTACCTTAAAGGTACACATCGGTGCTTTAAGAGAGCGTATTAGTACCTTAAAGCTACACATCGGTGCTTTAAGAGAGCGTATTAGTACCTTAAAGGTGCACATCGGTGCTTTAAGAGTGCGTATTAGTACCTTAAAGGTGCACATCAGTGCTTTAAGAGAGTGTATTAGTACCTTAAAGGTGCATATCAGTGTAGAGTGTGTATTAGTACCTTAAAGGTACACATCGGTGCTTTAAGAGTGCGTATTAGTACCTTAAAGGTGCACATCAGTGCTTTAAGAGAGTGTATTAGTACCTTAAAGGTGCATATCAGTGTAGAGTGTGTATTAGTACCTTAAAGGTACACATCGGTGCTTTAAGAGTGCGTATTAGTACCTTAAAGGTTCATATCAGTGCTTTAAGAGAGCGTATTAGTACCTTAAAGGTTCAAATCAGTGTAGACTGTGTATTAGTACCTTAAAGGTTCAAATCAGTGCTTTAAGAGAGCGTATTATTACCTTAAAGGTTCATATCAGTGTAGAGTGTGTATTAGTACCTTAAAGGTTCAAATCAGTGCTTTAAGAGTGCGTATTAGTACCTTAAAGGTTCAAATCAGTGTAGAGTGTGTATTAGTACCTTTAAAGGTTCAAATCAGTGCTTTAAGAGAGCGTATTAGTACCTTAAAGGTTCAAATCAGTGTAGACTGTATATTAGTACCTTAAAGGTTCATATCAGTGCTTTAAGAGAGCGTATTAGTACCTTAAAGGTTCATATCAGTGTAGAGTGTGTATTAGTACCTTAAAGGTTCAAATCAGTGCTTTAAGAGTGCGTATTAGTACCTTAAAGGTGCATATCAGTGCTTTAAGAGTGCGTATTAGTACCTTAAAGGTGCATATCAGTGCTTTAAGAGTGCGTATTAGTACCTTAAAGGTTCATATCAGTGCTTTAAGAGAGCGTATTAGTACATTAAAGGTGCATATCAGTGTAGAGTGTGTATTAGTACCTTAAAGGTAACGACTCGCGGCGCATGTGGCAAGGTCTGAGGTCCATCTGCTCCTTTGGATCTAAATCCTCTGCAGAGGCAAGCGTTGATCCGTTGCTCGTGAACGAGTTAAACTCTTTCTATGCTCGCTTTGACTGTAACCGCGACAACGCGACTCCGCCAAGTGGCGCGCGTTAGAGGAAATTACTCAGAGCAGCAACAATCACGTGATCTCTGTCTCAGAGGATGAAGTTCGGAGAGCACTCAAGCGTGTGGACGTCAGGAAAGCTGCTGGGCCGGATGGTATTTCAGGTCGTGTTCTGCGGTCCTGTGCTGATCAGCTCACCGGGTTGTTTACATCTATCTTTAATGAGTCCTCGCTACATCTGTGGTCCCCACCTCCTTCAAAAAATCCACCATCATCCCTGTCCCTAAGAACAGTAAACCCTCTTGCCTAAATGACTATCGTCCAGTGGCTCTCACGTCTATAGTCATGAAGGTCTTTGAGAGACTCATTAAAAACACCATTTGCGCCTTCATTCCTGACACTTTGGACCCTCTTCAGTTTGCCTATCGTCCCAATAGATCGACTGAAGATGCCATCTCTCATGTCCTCCACTCCTCCTCACTCACATCGACAGCAAAAGTGGGAACTACGTAAGACTGCTATTTATTGACTATAGCTCAGCCTTTAACACCATAGTTCCCACCAAGCTAACCTCCAAACTCCTGGATCTCGGCCTGAATCCTTCTCTCTGCCACTGGATTGAGGACTTCCTCACTGGCAGGCCTCAGGTGGTGAGAATAGGCCAGTCCACCTCCACCTCCATCACCCTGAGTGTGGGAGCTCCACAGGGCTGTGTCCTGAGCCCCTGCTCTACTCTCTCTACACGCATGACTGTTTGTCCACACACAGCTCCACCTCTATCATCAAATTTGCTGATGATACTGTTGTCCTGGGCCTCATTTCCAACAACAATGAGACGGCATACTTGGACGAGGTGGAGCATCTAACATCATGGTGCCAGGACAACTGTCTCTCTGAATGTTGGCAAGACCAAAGAAATGATTGTGGACTTCAGGAAGAGACAGCAACGGACATACTCCCCCCTCATGATCAGCGGGTCACCAGTAGAGAGAGTGAGCAGCTTCAAGTACCTGGGAGTAAACATCTCCGAGGACCTGACCTGGACTGCTCACATTCAGACACAGGTGAAAAAAGCCAGGCAAAGACTGTACCACCTGCGCCAGCTGAGGAAATTCAGGGTTTCACCAGCTATCCTGAAAACGTTCTATTTAGGGGCGATAGAAAGTGTTTTAACTTAGTGCATCACAGCGTGGTATGGGAACAGCACCAGTCATGACCGCAAAGCCCTGCAAAGAGTAGTGCGCTTATCCGAGCGTATCTCAGGGTCAGCTCTCCCGTCTCTGCAGGACGTCTACACCAAACGCTGCAAAGGTAGAGCTACCAAGATCATCAAGGACTCTAATCACCCTGCAAACCTTCATTTCACGCTGCTACCATCTGGTAGCGCTTCCGAGAAGCCTGATGGCCAAAACTGAGAGACTCAGGAGGAGCTTCTTCCCCAGGCCATCAGACTCCTGAACTCAGTCACTTAACATCACGTGACTTCACGTCCAGGATAAACATCGATACACTGACATTGCACTGCACTTTCTGTTCTCGTTGTTACTGTGTAACAACCTGTCATAAACCTGTTTGCACATTATACTCTTTATACATTTGTTAACCACATATTTATAAGTCTACAGTTTACTCACTGCAAAGTCTACTTCAATTATTTTATTCCACTTTATCCTTATTTGTTACCTTTTTTTCTCTTGACTTGATTATTTATAATTCTACAGATATAGACATATATATATATATATAGATAGTACTTTTTTTATATCCTATTTCTATTATAATTTCTTCCTTGTGTTTTTAACTGTGAATTTGCACTGTCCATGGAGCGGACCTGTTTACATTTCACTGCCGGTTGTATATTCTGTATATAACTGTGTATGTGACAAATAAAACTCTTGAATCTTGAATCTAAAGGTTCATATCAGTGCTTTAAGAGAGCGTATTAGTACCTTAAAGGTACACATCAGTGCTTTAAGAGAGCGTATTAGTACCTTAAAGGTTCATATCAGTGCTTTAAGAGTGCGTATTAGTACCTTAAAGGTTCATATCAGTGCTTTAAGAGTGTGCGTATTAGTACCTTAAAGGTTCATATCAGTGTAGAGTGTGTATTAGTACCTTAAAGGTTCATATCAGTGCTTTAAGAGTGAGTATTAGTACCTTAAAGGTTCATATCAGTGCTTTAAGAGAGCGTATTAGTACCTTAAAGGTTCATATCAGTGCTTTAAGAGAGCGTATTAGTACCTTAAAGGTTCATATCAGTGCTTTAAGAGTGCGTATTAGTACCTTAAAGGTGCACATCAGTGCTTTAAGAGAGCGTATTAGTACCTTAAAGGTTCATATCAGTGTAGAGTGTGTATTAGTACCTTAAAGGTTCATATCAGTGCTTTAAGAGTGCGTATTAGTACCTTAAAGGTGCACATCAGTGCTTTAAGAGAGCGTATTAGTACCTTAAAGGTTCATATCAGTGCTTTAAGAGTGCGTATTAGTACCTTAAAGGTTCATATCAGTGCTTTAAGAGAGCGTATTAGTACCTTAAAGGTTCATATCAGTGCTTTAAGAGAGCGTATTAGTACCTTAAAGGTTCATATCGGTGCTTTAAGAGAGCGTATTAGTACCTTAAAGGTTCATATCGGTGCTTTAAGAGAGTGTATTAGTACCTTAAAGGTACATATCAGTGCTTTAAGAGAGCGTAGTAGTACCTTAAAGGTGCATATCAGTACCTTTTCGGTTTTGTACCTTAGGGTACTGCCCCAGTGACAGCAATGTACTTTTTTTTCTGACCCCTCCATAGACAGCTGTTTAATGAACACTTTCAAGGGCCAGAAAGGAAGTAAAGACATCGTTACAATAGCCCATGTGACTCCAGCGGTTCAGCCTTAATGTGATGAAGAGATGAGAATACTTTAGTGTGCGCAAACACACAAACACTTTCTTCTCGTCTGTGCCAGTCTCTGACGCTGTTGATGTAAACAGTGCAGTGTTTCCTAGTTATACGGCAGAACAACTCGGCCTGGCAGCAAAATACAGCGTTTTTAGTGGTTTTTGCGGAATGGGGATCATTTTTGACAATGGTGTCGTTTGTCCACGGAAAACATAAAGGAAAAACGTCTCCGTTTTAAGCATATCATTATCGTGTAAACATACCCTAAGCCTTCAGTCTACCTCAGCTGTTGAAGTTAAACTCTATATTGTTCCTGGTGTTTATTAACATATTTCTGCATCACACATCTTTGTTTGGATTATTTCTACAGCTAAACTGAGACAACAGACACTGAAAATAAAACATCACAAGACTTTTAAAACAAGCATCTGGTGCACTCAAGCAAGGCAAACCAATGAAAGTATGAAATAAATGTATATTTTAAGGTGTTATAAGTAAACCAAATGGATTGTACACATCATCTGCAAATCTGAAAAACAACAAAATATCCAAACTTTTCACAATACTACAAAAACATTCAGTGGCAGTTACTTCCAGCTTCTGCAATGCTACTAACAAATTACCATTCACGGGTCATTTGAATCAAAGAAACCAAAATTCACCTCCATCTCATCTATTCCAGCTCTTTGTTCAGCAGTAACATTAACTCATGGATACTTGACAGAGTCTGGAGATCTGTATTTGGGGCAGGCTGGGAGGAGTGGAAACTGTGGCATGTCACAAAGATGCAAGACAGACTTTGAAGGTGATTTTGAGGCAGGTGAAATCAAGACTTTCCCCAAACAATCACCTCTTTGTGGTGGTGTGTATCACAAAAATACACAGCGCTAGCTCTGAGACACACCGAAGGATTGTGGGCACTCAGATGACAAACATGGATTTCTAGGATTTCCTAGTACTATAACATCTTTCAGTTCAGTTTAGACACAATCCTTTCTCTAATCCACTGTGTTTTCATGGAGATTTAGTATAAAATGTGTCTCTGAAAGCACAACTGATGGTGAACAGAGTCAAGTTTAGAGCTAAACGCTGTGTAATTTAAGGCCTAGGAAAGCAAGATAGCCAAGTTGCTAAAACTAATTGTGCTGGTAGTCAAATTCTCTATGCAAAGCTGATGTTCGACTATTAAGTTACAACAACAAAAACTAGAAACTGAAAGTTTGTTAAGACAAATCTGAATGTTAGCTGCACAAAGATCAAAGCAGTTTGAAAAAGCCTTTTGTTTATTATTTGATTATATCAGGTACATCATTAGAATGAGTCAAGCGACAGGAAGTAGAGTGATTCTGAAAGTTTCCTGCAAAAGCAGAGTAAAAAAATGTTTTTACAATACAGATATCGGCTGTACAGTCGCTCTGGATAAAACAGTGATGTCATCATCCAGCTCAGTTTAATTCTCATACAATGGTGTCAATGCAGGCAAATGGAGTTTGTTTATTAACCGTGCAGAGCAACCACCCAGTAGAGCATTACACCTTGAGGTCATGAATGCATTAACTAACTGTTCTGCATTTTGCATTGAGAGCATATGTCATACTTTAGATCTATTTTAAGATGAATGCAGTTTTACAGATGTTAGAAACATGGCTTTCAAATTAAAGATTGGTATCAAAGAGCAAACCAGGTTCCTCACTGACGACGAGCACTTGACAGAGCAGTCATCAAGTCTTAGACAGTATTCAAATATAACAGTATTATAAATCTCAGTTTTTTTTTGTTGTTGTTGTTTTTTTCAGAATTAAGTTGCAGGAAATTACTAGTCATCCAATGTTTTATATCAGCTATGCATTCTGTTAATCTTGTGAATTGGTAAGTTTCGTCAGGGCATGAAGAAATATAGAGCTGAGTATCGTCAGCATAACAGTGAAAACTAATGCCATGCTTCCTAATGATATCTCCCAGTGGTAGCATGTACAGGGTGAAGAGCAACGGTCCTAGCACTGAGCCCTGCGGTACTCCATACTGAACTTGATCGGTATTACATCTCTTCATTTGTTGAAAGGTATTTTGCTCACATTGTATTACATTCTGCAAAATTGCACTTGGCCCAACATTAGAAAATATGCAGACTTCTAAGTCTCTTGAGGAGGATTGGCATGGTAACAAAAGATCATTCACCCTTTTCCGTTTTTTTGAAGATACCTATTATTGCTTGAAGATAACTATAGTTACTAAGCTTTTGCACCTGCTGTTGCCAGCCAGATGGTTGGGTTAGTATGAGACTTCATTATAAAGCTGCAAAGATGTTGAACTGAAGATGATCTAAAGCTCCCACCCTGATTGGTATGGAGATGGTAAGGGACTCTGCGTACTGTGTTTGGCCCCCTTTCGCCTTCAGAACTGCCTTAATTCTACGTGGCATTGATTCAACAAGGTGCTGAAAGCATTCTTTAGAAATGTTGGCCCATATTGATAGGATGCCCAATTGGCACTAAGGGGCCTAAAGTGTGCCAAGAAAACATCCCCCACACCATTACACCACCACCACCAGCCTGCACGTTGGTAACAAGGCATGATGGATCCATGTTCTCATTCTGTTTACGCCAAATTCTGACTCTACCATCTGAATGTCTCAACAGAAATCGAGACTCATCAGACCAGGCAACATTTTTCCAGTCTCCAACTGTCCAATTTTGGTGAGCTTGTGCAAATTGTAGCCTATTTTTCCTATTTGTAGTGGAGATGAGCGGTACCCGGTGGGGTCTTCTGCTGTTGTAACTCATCCGCCTCAAGGTTGTGTGTGTTGTGGCTTCACAAATGCTTTGCTGCATACCTCGGTTGTAACAAGTGGTTATTTCAGTCAAAGTTGCTCTTCTATCAGCTTGAATCAGTCAGCCCATTCTCCTCTGACCTCTAGCATCAACAAGGCATTTTCGCCCACAGGACTGCCGCATACTGGATGTTTTTCCCTTTTCACACCATTCTTTGTAAACCCTAGAAATGGTTGTGTGTGAAAATCCCAGTAACTGAGCAGATTGTGAAATACTCAGACCGGCCCGTCTGGCACCAACAACCATGCCACACTCAAAATTGCTTAAATCACCTTTCTTTCCCATTCTGACATTCAGTTTGGAGTTCAGGAGATTGTCTTGACCAGGACCACACCCCTAAATGCATTGAAGCAACTGCCATGTGATTGGTTGATTAGATAATTGCATTCATGAGAAATTGAACAGGTGTTCCTAATAATCCTTTAGGTGAGTGTATAGATAAAATAAAATGTACACAAACCTGTATTTTACCAAAGACATGCACCAGTTTGACGGACCGGCACTGCTCTCTCCTGAAGAGGCTGCAAAAAGGCCATGACAAATAACTCAACCCCTGGGTTGTTGGGTTTGACCCAAGATCTGTGTAACACAAAAACTGCCCAAACACTGGGTTGTTACGCCTGACCCGGGATCTGGGTAACACAAAAACTACCCAAACACGCCTGACCCATTACATTATCGCCACGGACCAATGGTAGTGCTTTTCTGGAAAGTTCGCTTTGGCTTTTGCGATGTCAGTGTTACTGATTGGATGAATGTGACATGTAGTATCAAAGTGACTTATAGTCAGTAGAATGTCTAAAGTGGACTATTGAAAGAAATTGTTACCAGATTTCTTTTGTAAAGACTTCCTGGAAAAATGTGGGGATTGCTTAGTTGTAGATTAGTTAATCGCAGGCATCATACATCATATTATGTGTAAGTTTATTTCTGCATCCTTTCCCCCTGACTAGAGGACAGCATAAGTAAATTACGGCACAGCTTACCCAACCCTGTCATTTATACTTAAAACTTGACCCAATTGTTAGAAAAATAGCAAAGACTATTAAACATCAACATGACATTCTAATAGGATACATCACAAAAACATTAAACATCAACAGAACAAAAAATTGTTCCAAGAAAATGAAATGACCAGAAATAAGTCCTTCATTCGTAGTGAGCAGGAGGAAAAAAAGTATGGATCTGTCATCTGTAAAATTTTGCTCTCAAATATGTGGCTTTGCATTTCCATTCAGCAGGCAGGGGCCATGTTTGCATCGCAGCTCTTATTTTCATAATTACTGCACTTCAATCCAGACAAATGCATGTTCTTGAACTGCAGTAAAACTACAATCAAATTACGTGGTCAAGTCTAAGACAGGCAAATAACTTTCCATTTAACTTCAATCATTACATTGCTCATTAAATAAATAAAAAACTAACATAAATATATAATCACGATTAATGATAGTTTCAATTTCATACACTTTATCCTAAGAGACTTACTATACATTGCATTCAAGGTTCGTACATTTCCTGGGAATCGACTGCATGTTTATCTGCCTGAGCTAGAATATAATTACTAATAAATGTAATAATAAATATATTACATTTTATTATATGAACATACAATACAAAGTACAAGTAAAAACTACCAAACCCAGACTTAATATCTGGCATAGGCTTAACCCAGTTTTTGTGTTACCCAGAGGCGTAACAACCCAGTGTAAAATATACAAGTTCATCATTGAATGTGAATGTGCAAATCGTGTGAAACACGAAATAAACCGATCAAACTGCACATACCTCTGCTTAGCCATGACTTGTACTGTGGTCAAAAGCTGATGACATAACACTAGGTGGGCCTGCCCTCATGCAATTATGATTGGTTGATTGATAAGCTTAAATCTGCTTAGCTAAAGAGTACGACTGATCCGGATGGGAGGTGAGCGCTGCCAGGAAAAATACACACACAAATCCAAGATTACATTCAAGGATGAACTTGTAAATTTTAAACAATGTATTTTATGAATATATAATATTATTTTGCACACGTGAATTGTTTTTTGTGCACGTGAATTTTGGTTTGAAACGTGAAAATTTGGTTTCATAGTCACGAGACTGTGTCTGTTCCCCGAATTAGTAAATACAAAAAAACAGCAAAACCATTCAACAGTAAAAACTTAATTGATCTTCAACAAATAAACAACAGATATAATACAGATGATCAAATGATAAAGCTCGGGTTGCTGAATATTCGATCCCTTTCCCCAAAAGCGCTTATTGTTAATGATATGATTACAGATAATAATCTAGATGTGCTGTGTTTGACAGAAACCTGGCTAAAACCTGACGACTACATTACTTTAAATGAGTCCACCCCACAAGATTATTGTTATAAACATGAGCCGCGTCTGAAAGGTAAAGGGGAGGGGTTGCTGTAATTTATAATAATATCTTCAGTATTACTCATAATAATTCCTTTGACATTTTGGTGCTTTATGTAGCGTTATGTAGTGTAATTGATAAATCCCGTTTGACATTTGTGCTGGCTACTGTATACAGGCCACCAGGGCACAATACAGACTTTATCAAAGAATTTGCTGACTTTCTATCCGAGTTAGTACTGGCTGCAGATAAAGTACTAATTGTTGGTGATTTTAATATCCATGTAGATAATGAAAAAGACGCATTGGGATTAGCATTTAGAGACATTCTAAACTCTATTGGAGTAAGGCAACACGTGTCAGGACCCACTCATCGCCTTAATCATACTCTAGACCTAATATTGTCACATGGAATAAATGTTGATACCGTTGAAATTCTGCAGCAGAGCGACGACATCTCAGATCATTACCTAGTATCATGTATACTTAATTTAGCTAAGGCTGCAAAGCCGTCCCTCGCGCTCAAATATGGCAGAACTATCACTGCCGCCACTAAAGATTGCTTTCTAAATAATCTTTCTCATCAGTTTCATCTCCTCAGCATCCCAGATAGCCTAGAGGAACTCGATTTTGCAACAGAAACTATTGACTCTCTTTTTTCCAGCACTTTAGACACAGTTGCTCCCCGGCGCTTAAAGAAGATTAAAGAAAATAGTCCAACGCCGTGGTACAACGAGCACACCCGGGCCCTTAAAACAGCAGCCAGAAAAATGGAGCGCAGCTGGAAGAAAACAAAATTAGAGGTTTTTCGTAATTCATGGAAAGAGAGCATGATCGCATACTGAAAGGCCGTAAAAACTGCTAGATCTGCTTATTTCTCGACTCTCTTAGAAGAAAACAAACACAACCCTAGGTATTTACTTGATACAGTGGCTAAGTTAACCAAAAATAAAGCTTATACTTCTGATGGTTGTAAACAGCACAGCAGTAATGACTTTATGAACTTCTTTATGTGTAAAATTGATAATATTAGGAAGAAAATGATCAGCCGTCTACTACAGTATCACATCAGACAGAGCATTGTAGTGTCACTGAGAAAAAATTACACTCATTCACCGCTATAGGAGGACACACACACACACACACACACACACACACACACACACACACACACACACACACACACTCATTCACTGCTATAGGAGAGGAAGAATTGGCTAAACTCGTTAAATCATCAAAATCAACAACATGTATGCTCGACCCTATACCGACTAGGCTATTAAAAGAGATGCTACCAGAGGTCATAGACCCTCTTCTTAATATCATTAAAAAAAACGCAGCTTTATCCTACAGAATTAGTAAATTACAGGCCAATCTCAAATCTACTCTTTCTGTCAAAAATACTGGAAAAGGCAGTGTCTTCACAATTATGTTCCTTTTTAGAAAGAAATGGTATCTGTGAGGATTTCCAGTCAGGATTTAGACCGTATCATAGTACTGAGACCACAGCATTCTTTTGAATAGACTCGAAAATTACATTGGCATTAGTGGAACTGCATGGGCATGGCTTAAATCATACTAATCTGACCGTTATCAGTTTGTAGCAGTAAATGAAGAGATGTCATACTGATCACAAGTTCAGTATGGAGTACCGCAGGGCTCAGTTCAAAAAAGCTCCACAAGTAGTAACCTAGAATACTGTCTAACACTCGATGGCTTCTCTATCAAGTCCTTGTCGTCAGTGAGGAACCTGGGTGTGCTCTTTGATACCAATCTTTCATTTGAAAGCCATGTTTCTAACATCTGTAAAACTGCATTCTTCCACCTTAAAAATATATCTAAATTACGGCACATCCTTTCAATGCAAAATGCTGAACAGTTAATTCATGCGTTCATGAGCTCAAGGCTAGATTACTGTAATGCTCTACTGGGTGGTTGCCCTGCTCACTTAATAAACAAACTCCAGCTGGTCCAAAACGCAGCAGCTCGAGCTCTTACTAGAACCAGGAAGTATGACCATATTAGCCCGGTTCTGTCAACACTGCACTGGCTCCCTATTAAACATTGTATAAGTTTTAAAATCTTGCTTATTACTTACAAAGCACTAAATGGTTTAGCTCCCCAGTACCTGAGCGAGCTCTTAACGCATTATACTCCATCACGTCTATTGCGGTCTCAAAACTCTGGCCAGCTGATAATCCCTAGAATATCAAAATCAACTGCAGGCGGTCGATCCTTTTCCTATTTAGCTCCTAAACTCTGGAACAGTCTTCCTAGCATTGTTCGGGAAGCAGACACACTCTGTCAGTTTAAATCTAGACTACCCTTACGAAAAAGAACCATGGTTTTACTACACATAAAGCCAAAAAAACATGGTTATTGTAGTTAAACCATGGTAACCACAAATTAACCATGGTTTTGCTACTCTAACCATAGTTTAACCATGGTATTTGTGGTAAAACTGTGGTTATATAAATAGTAATCAATTAGCCAAAAAAACATGGTTACTACATCTACTTATTTTACTTATACTTATTTTTCATAAGGGTAAAAACGCATCTCTTTACTATGGCTTACACATAGAACATTATCAATTTCTATTATTCAAATCAGTAAATGATTGTTAGGCTGCATTAACTAGGTCAGCCGGAACCAGGAACACTTCCCATAACACTTGACGTACTCGTTACATCATAAGAAGAATGGCATCTACGCTAATGTTAGTCTCTCTGTTTATCCCGAGGTTTACTGCAGTCAGCCGTATCCGGGCCGTATCCAGATCAGATGGTGGACCTGCGCCTGGACATAACCAACGCATCCCTGAAGTGTCTGCAGAGAGCGTGTCAAATAAACTCCCCCCGTAAACTCCGCATCGACACGACATCCTCATTAAACCTGTCTCTAGCGTGACGACTCCAATCTTTCGAATAATCTTACGAATATCTATTTACCTAATATGAATTAAGACCTGCTATGTTGCCAGAATTATAATCATACACTGTTTGTTCGTCGGCCAGAGGAGAACTGGCACCCCGACTGAGCCTGGTTTCTCCCAAGGTTTTTTTCTCCATTCTGACCCTGAAGGAGTTTTGGTTCCTTGCCACCGTTGCCTCTGGCTTTTGGCTTGCTCAGTTGGGGACACCTAAATCTCATCTATATTACCGATCTGCCTGCATTGACACTATATGTTACTTGAAATTAGCTGGATAACATCACCGTTTCACCAGAACGGCTGTACAAATTCTGTTGCATTATTTTCCTGTTAACAATGTGAAGCTGCTTTGAAACAATTGGTAAAAAGCGCTGTATAAATAAAGGTGACTTGATTTGATTCATGCATGTGAAATTGGCTACAGGTGTGCATCGTGTTTTTTGCCTGAATTATTAACTATACTCTTCTGACTCCATACCATTTTCATCTTTGAGCGACACTGGTATTAGTGTTCTTGTTAGAGGAATTGGGTTGGATGTGTTTTCTGTTCCTTTACACAGAGTAACATTGTCATCTGAGCTTGTGAAGTGGTGACTGGAGTACGTCCATCATTGCCCGTGGATGGGGTGGATATAATCATGGGGGATAATTTGGCAGGGGGTAGGGTTTGGCCTGATACCTTTTGACCGCCTGTGGTTTTATCTGTTCCTCTTCCAGGTCCTGATGAGAGTCACAAGAACTATCCGGAAGTGTTTACAGCATGTGCGGTAACTCGTTGCATGACCTCTGCTCGGTCGAGGGTAACTTCTGATTCTGCTGTAGTGAAACCATTCTCCTTACCTGGTGACTTTTCTATTTCTCCTTCAGAATTGATTCAGGAGCATGTTGCTCATGGTTGGTTTTTGCAGAATGGAATGTTAGTAAGGAAATAGATTCCTCATGGGAGTGATTTTGCTGGAGATCCTATCATGCAGGTGGTAGTTCCAGAGAAATATTGTTCACTGGTATTGTAGATGGTTCATGATAAACTTAGGTCATTTAGGGTAAAAAAGACCTATCACAGAATCCTTCGTCATCTTTTTGTTTGTTTGTTTTTTTCGGCCAAAATTGAAGAAGGATGTGTCAGTATGTCAACAGTGTCGGGTAGGATACTTTCAAAACGTATTTCGTTACAGAATACAGAATACATGCCCAAAAATGTAATTTGTAACGTATTCTGAATACTTGGATTAATTCCACATTGAATTGCATTTTATAAGTGTAGGAATGCGGCCATCAAATCCTGCTTACTAAACATATATTATAAAATATTCAGCTAACATTAACTAGCATGTCAAACGGGGCTAGACAGTCTTTCAACGGCTCGTAAATCAGCACATAGGAGAATGTAAAGTCGCACGTCAACTAAGCAGGTAGCTATAGTGATACAACTATAAAATAGCAAGGTGACAAGTAAAACTACAGAAGACTACTACCCCAGGCTAATTAAAAAAATAAAAAATTACTTTAAGATGCTTCTGCAGATTGGAGGTGGAGTCTTTGGGCGATGACAGGAGGTTGGTTGGGGCAAGCAGAGGCTGTGCAGGTAAACATGACAACCGTGGTGGCTGAGTAGCACCGGCCGTGGGCGGCCAAAACACTTGTTTTTTTTGGTTTTTATGTGAATGCCGTTTTACGTGAATATTATGACATGAGTGAAGCACAAAGCTTTCTATTTACAAAATAAATAATAAATAATCGCAATTAAATGTTACATTGCAGCCATGGAAACTTATGGATTCATGCCGAATGAGAGGTAGGCTTTGTGAGGTGAGCCAAATTTAAGCTGTGCTTGCGTTTTGCGATTTGGTCACCTGATTTTCCACAAATTTAACAATAGGCTTACTGCATTTTATTCTACTGGACATGGAATCTCTTATTTATTTCCCCAAATCTTCATTTACGTCTCTCACAGGGGATTAAACGTTTCTTCCTTTTGTTTGCTTTTAATTAGGAGTATGTTCGCATAATTTACTGTGGTGAAGTAGAAGGCGGTGTAGAGCAGATACATTTTACTTAAAATTCTATTTAACACAGTTGTGCTTGTTATTAGACTTAAGATGCGTAAAGTTTAGATGTATAGCGCATTTCACACATGCCGGAGATTGTTAGTTTCACTTTATCAAAAGTGCATAATCAAACAAAGCCTAAAGTTCTTGACCCTGCAGAAGATAAATTCGTTCTTCACACATTTTACAAACCCGATTCCAAAAAAGTTGGGACACTGTACAAATTGTGAATAAAAACAGAATGCAATGATGTGGAAGTTTCAAATTTCAATATTTTATTCAGAATACAACATAGATGACATATCAAATGTTTAAACTGAGAAAATGTATCACTTTAAGGGGAAAATAAGTTGATTTTAAATTTCATGGCATCAACACATCTCAAAAAAGTTGGGACAAGGCCATGTTTCCCACTGTGTGGCATCCCCTCTTCTTTTTCTAACAGTCTGCAAACGTCTGGGGACTGAGGAGACAAGCTGCTCAAGTTTAGGAATAGGAATGTTGTCCCATTCTTGTCTAATACAGGCTTCTAGTTGCTCAACTGTCTTAGGTCTTCTTTGTGGCATCTTCCTCTTTATGATGCGCCAAATGTTTTCTATGGGTGAAAGATCTGGACTGCAGGCTGGCCATTTCAGTCCCCGGATCCTTCTTCTACGCAGCCATGATGTTGTAATTGATGCAGTATGTGGTCTGGCATTGTCATGTTGGAAAATGCAAGGTCTTCCCTGAAAGAGACGGCGTCTGGATGGGAGCATATGTTGTTCTAGAACTTGGATATCCCTTTCAGCATTGATGGTGCCTTTCCAGATGTGTAAGCTGCCCATGCCACACGTACTCATGAACCCCATCCCATCAGAGATGCAGGCTTCTGAACTGAGCGCTGACAACAACTTGGGTTGTCCTTGTCCTCTTTAGTCCGGATGACATGGTGTCCCAGTTTTCCAAAAAGAACTTCAAATTTTGATTGGTCTGACCACAGAACAGTTTTCCACTTTGCCACAGTCCATTTTAAATGAGCCTTGGCCCAGAGAAAACGCCTGCGCTTCTGGATCATGTTTTTCTGGAAGTATTCCTGAGCTCATGTTGTGATTTGCATTACAGTAGCATTCCTGTATGTGATGCAGTGCCGTCTAAGGGCCGGAGATCACGGGCATCCAGTATGGTTTTCCGGCCTTGACCCTTACGCACAGAGATTATTCCAGATTCTCTGAATCTTTGGATGATATTATGCACTGTAGATGATGATAACTTCAAACTCTTTGCAATTTTTCTCTGAGAAACTCCTTTCTGATATTGCTCCAGTATGTTTGGCCGCAGCATTGGGGGAATTGGTGATCCTCTGCTCATCTTGACTTCTGAGAGACACTGCCACTCTGAGAGGCTCTTTTTATACCCAATCATGTTGCCAATTGACCTAATAAGTTGCAAATAGGTTCTCCAGCTGTTCCTTATATGTACATTTAACTTTTCCGGCCTTTTATTGCTACCTGTCCCAACTTTTTTGGAATGTGTAGCTCTCATGAAATCCAAAATGAGCCAATATTTGGCATGACATTTCAAAATGTCTCACTTTCAACATTTGATATGTTATCTATATTCTATTGTGAATAAAATATAAATTTATGAAATTTGCAAATTATTGCATTCCTTTTTTATTCACAATGTGAATTTTTGGGGGTTTGACCCCCTTTCGCCTTCAGAACTGCCTTAATTCTACGTGGCATTGATTCAACAAGGTGCTGAAAGCATTCTTTAGAAATGTTGGCCCATATTGATAGGATAGCATCTTGCAGTTGATGGAGATTTGTGGGATGCACATCCAGGGCACGAAGCTCCCGTTCCACCACATCCCAAAGATGCTCTATTGGGTTGAGATCTGGTGACTGTGGGGGCCATTTTAGTACAGTGAACTCATTGTCATGTTCAAGAAACCAATTTAAAATGATTCGAGCTTTGTGACATGGTGCATTATCCTGCTGGAAGTAGCCATCAGAGAATGGGTACATGGTGGTCATAAAGGGATGGACATGGTCAGAAACAATGCTCAGGTAGGCCGTGGCATTTAAACAATGCCCAATTGGCACTAAAGGGCCTAAAGTGTGCCAAGAAAACATGTAGTGGAGATGAGTGGTACCCGGTGGGGTCTTCTGTTGTTGTAGCCCATCCGCCTCAAGGGTGTGCGTGTTGTGGCTTCACAAATGCTTTGCTGCATACCGCGGTTGTAACGAATGGTTATTTCAGTCAAAGTTGCTCTTCTATCAGCTTGAATCAGTCGGCCCATTCTCCTCTGACCTCTAGCATCAACAAGACATTTTCACCCACAGGACTGCCACATACTGGATGTTTTTCCCTTTTCACACCATTCTTTGTAAACCCTAGAAATGGTTGTGCGTGAAAATCCCAGTAACTGAGCAGATTGTGAAATACTCAGACCGGCCCGTCTGGCACCAAAAACCATGCCACGCTCAAAATTGCTTAAATCACCTTTCTTTCCCATTCTGACATTCAGTTTGGAGTTCAGGAGATTGTCTTGACCAGGACCACACCCCTAAATGCATTGAAGCAACTGCCATGTGATTGGTTGATTAGATAATTGCATTAATGAGAAATTGAACAGGTGTTCCTAATAATCCTTTAGGTGAGTGTATGTGTGTGTGTGTGCGCGTGTGTGTATGTGTACCCGCACCCCCAACCACTGCACCACAGCCCTAGGTTGCACTGCACAGTTATATTTCGTTCTCCCTTCTCTTTCTTTAATGTGAAATGCTGTTTGAATTTCCAAGATAGAAATGCATTCTTGCCCTGGCTCTGTTCTGGCTCCATCTCTACCTCTAGCTACCTCTAGAGAGAGAAGCATTTGATCAACAGGAAAGGCAACGACTGTGTGAGTACTATATAATTTTTCTCATTGTTTTCTAGATCAGCTGTTATATAGAACGTTTGTCTGTGTAGTGTAGTGTGCTATGTGGTGAAGTAGCGTTTGTTCACGTGTTCGTGACGTGGTCTCGCGCAAGGGAACAGTTTCGACGAGGCGTGGCCTGCTGTATTCAATAACGAGTATATAAATAGAGTGGTACTCCGTGGCAGCAGCAGCCCTGGTGTGAAGCCCTCATCGTGTGAAGACCGAAGAGTGTAAAGACCAGCGACTCTACTCTGTGCGACTCCACTCGAGCAAGGACACCGACAAGGCACTTGAGTATAGCTTTCCTTTCACTTTAACCCCTTTTGTATTTAGCTTGTTTTCATCTGTTTATTTCTCTGACCCGTATTCACCATGTGCTTTCAAATCTTTACTATTACTACTACCACCCGTAAATCACGCTCTGTGTATCGCCGTATTCCTAATAATCTGCTTATGGTACCGATTTCCTCTGCCACTTTACTGTCCGTTCCAATTGGTCTCTGGAATTGCCAGTCTGCTGTAAACAAAGCAGACTTTATTTAATCTATCTCTGCTCATTCAAATCTCAGTCTCATGGCCCTAATTGAGACCTGGATCAAACCAGAGGACACAGCCACTCCTGCGGCCCTCTCAAATAATTTCACTTTTTCTCACACCCCTCGCCCGATTGGGAGGGGTAGAGGTACTGGTTTGCTCATCTCAAATGATTGGAAATTTGAGTCCATACCATCTCTATCTGGCAACAGTTCATTTGAATCACACTCAATCACTATCACTCACCCTGCTAAAATCCATGTTGTAGTTGTTTATCGCCCGCCAGGTCAACTGGGTAACTTCCTGGAAGAGTCGGATATGTTACTCTCCAACTTTCCTGAAGATGGCACTCGCCTGGTACTACTTGGTGACTTCAACATCCACCTTGAGAAACACCAGGCTGCAGATTTCACCTCATTTGACCTTAAGCGAGTGTCTACTATGGCTACTCACAAATCAGGTAACCATTTGGACCTTATCTACACACGCTACTGCTCCACAGACAACACTTTAGTTACTCCATTGCACACCTCCGACCACTTCCTCATCACTCTTAACCTCATACTGACTCCTGATACAACACACACTAATCCGCAGATCACCTTTCGGCGTAATCTATGTTCGCTCTCCCCCTCTCACCTATACACTATGGTTTCATCCTCACTTCCTCCACTGTCTCAGTTCTCAGCTCTGGACACTAACAGTGCTACTGACACTCTTTGCTCCACTCTAACATCTTGCTTAGACAGCTTTTGCCCCCTTTCATCCAGACCAGCCCGCACCTCCCCCTCTGCCCCCTGGCTGTCTGATGTTCTCCGTGAACGTCGCTCTGGACTCAGGGCGGTAGAGAGGAACTGGCCGCAAATCGAAGAACTCTACTGACCTTATCTTATGTCAGTCTCTTCTCGCTTCTTTCTCTGCAAATGTCTCCACTGCCAAAACTACATACTATCACAACAAAATCAACAACTGCTCTGACTCTCACACACTTTTCAAAACATTCTCCTCTCTTCTTTGTCCTCCTCCCCCTACTCCATCATCAACTTTTACAGCTGATGACTTTGCATCATTCTTCACAAACAAAACCTCATCCATCAGCAGCCAATTCTCCACACCACAAACTGACACACACATCTCAACAACCAACACACACATGCTCCCCTCCTTCTCTATGCTCTCTGAAGCAGAAATTTCCTTTCCAACCACCCCACTACCTGTCCACTTGATCCTATCCCCACTCACCTGCTTCAGGCCATTTCTTCTTCAATTACTCCTGCACTCACTCACATTGTCAATACCTCTCTTCACACCGGGACCTTTCCCTCAGCATTTAAGCAGGCTCAGGTAACCCCACTGCTTAAGAAACCCTCTCTGAATCCAGCACTTATAGAAAACTACAGACCGGTATCCCTTCTTGCTTTTATTGCAAAAACACTCGAGCGAGTTGTGTTCAACCAACTCTCTATGTTTCTTGAACAGAACAACTTCCTGGACAACAACCAATCCGGCTTCAAAAGTGGCCACTCAACTGAGACTGCCCTGCTCTCGGTTACTGAAGCACTGAGACAAGCAAGGGCAGCTTCCAAATTCACAGTACTCATCCTAGTGGATTTGTCTGCAGCTTTTGACACAGTTAACCACCAGATCCTCCTGTCAACTCTCGTGAAGATGGGCATCTCAGGAACTGCTCTCCAGTGGTCTTATCTCTCAGGTAGGTCCTTCAGGGTGTCATGGAGAGGTGAAGTGTCTAAGTCACAACATCTAGCTACTGGAGTTCCCCAGGGCTCGGTGCTTGGACCACTTCTCTTCTCCATCTACATGTCATCACTGGGATCTGTCATCCAGAAACATGGCTTTTCCTATCACTGCTATGCTGATGACACTCAACTCTACTTCTCATTTCAACCAGATGATCCCACAGTTGGTGTTCGTATCGCGGGCCTTCCAGCATGCACTATCAAACCCTTGCAACTGATCCAGAATGCAGAGGCGAGAGTGATCTTTAATGAGCCGAAGAGAGCGCACGTCACGTCTCTCTTCATCAGTCTGCACTGGTTGCCAATAGCCGCTTGAATCAAATTCAAGGCACTGGTGCTCGCCTACAAGGCAACCACTGGCTCTGCACCAACATACCTAAACTCGCTTGTTCAGACTTACACACCCTCCAGAAGCTTGCGTTGCGCCTTGTGGCGCCGTCACAAAGAGGCATGAAATCCCTCACAAGGACCTTTTCCTGGACCGTTCCCACCTGGTGGAATGACCTGCCTGTCTCAATTCGAGCAGCCGAGTCGGTAGCCATTTTCAAAAAATATCTTAAAACGCATCTTTTCCAGCAGCACCTGACCAATAAAGAATAGCACTTATCACTCTATTCGTTTTCTGTTTGTCTATAAAAAAAAAAAAATTGTTCTGTCCTATGTGTTCTGTGCTAGATTAACTGAGACTTGTTACAGCACTTGCATATTGTTGCCCTTGACTGTTTTTTGTTGTTTCTATTGCTCTCATTTGTAAGTCGCTTTGGATAAAAGCGTCTGCTAAATGACTAAATGTAAATGTAAATGTAGCTCCCGCTGACTCCCTTGTGACTGATATCACGCAAACCGCGCATTTTTTTCAATTTCATATTGGGGCTTCTGGGAAATGCATTGAGTTGCCTTAATTTATTTAGAGAGTGAATATCATCTTGTAACAGTGTAACTGTATTCTAAATACCAACTATTTAAATTGTAACTGTAACGGAATACAGTTGCTCATAATTTGTATTCTGAATACGTAATGTCGGTACATGTAATCTGTTACTCTCCAACACTGTATATCCAGACATGTCATACCTGCCAACCAACAGGCAAACCAAATCAGAAAATAAAACCTGCACCATTGCTTCCTATTCCTGCTGTCAGTCCGCCATTTGAGCACCTGATTATTGATTGTGTAGGCCCGTTGCCTAGATCAAAGTCGGGTAGCATTTAATTGCTCCTCGGTACCCTGCAGCATATCTTCTCCTTGCAATCGCTGTGAAATCAGTGGTGAAAACCTTGACTCAGTTAATTTCTATTTTTGGTATTCCGAAGATTGTGCAAAGTGATCAAGGTTCTCATTTATTTTCTCAGGTCTTTATATATTATATATTATATATATATATTGAGCACAATAAAGCTACTGCTTATCATGCTCAAAGCCAGGGGGCTTTGGAGCGTTTCTATCAGATGTTGAAGTCTTTACTGCGTTCTTATTGTACAGAGATGGAAGGTGATCCAGAACAGGACAGCAAATACAAGGAGACTAAATAGGGGACAAACAAGGCAGTTAATGAGGAAGAACAGGTGGAGCAAATTAATTATTAATTAGGTAACAAGGGGAGGGGTCAAGACAATAGACAGAAGAGCACATGGCACAAGGAACACGTGACAAGCCATGTGCTCACACCAAAGATGACAAACACGAGCACATGGCCAGCAAAGAAAAAAACAACAACCATGTGCTCACACAAAGATAAGACAGACATATAACAAAACTACTTGATTGCCACCCCAGAGAGACAAAACCTACTCGATTGTGTCATATTAATTTGTTGAAGCCATATTATTGTCGTTCTCACAGACAATGAGGTGAAACCTTCCCTAGTAGTTGAGAGAATTTTGTCTATTCTTATGGGGGAGGAAATAGATGGAGTTTCTTTTCCAGAGGATACAGTACTGTTGGGACGTCTAAAAAATTCAGAGACTTTTGCATAAAATGTTGGCCCATTTGCCTGATGAGAAATGTGACAGTTTGATTGACATTATTAATCATCATGTTTCTTTAGTTGGTGATGTACCTTCGAGTACATATTGAGTGCGTTTACATGCACGTTCTTAAGCAGATTATGCTTAATAAGCCGACAATGCAAGTGGTCATGTAAACGTGGTAACCCATTTTCTTTTAACGGAGTACGGTCATAAACGGCTTAAGCATAAACCAGTCTACACAGGTAGTTTTTTGCCTCTTCCCCCAATTTTGCGCAGCATGTAAATGCATTAATCTGCTTTCTGTGTGCTTATTGGCGTTCACACGTGTGATACGTTACAGGAATGCATCCTTAGTGCAGATTTAAATCCATCCAGACAAAGCGAGCATTTTGCAGGAAAGAAAGAAGGAAATATCACAAACGCAGAATCTTTCATGAAACCAGAAAATGTGTTCTCATCTCATACAGTAGAAGTGGTTCAGTCAAAACGTACAGTGCAATCTGTAACTGCATTAGAGGATAATATATGAGCTGGAAGTTCCTGCTGACATGTTGCAAGCTGACATAACGTATGGAGTACTCAGAGTCAGATACGCAAATTATGTTTTGACGTCACTACAGGGAAATAACCTGATTTATTAATAAAGTCATTTAAATGCAGTTTACTTGCGTTGTCAGGGTGCATGTAAACGGAGAAAACTGGTTATTTCAATAAGCTGATATTTGTGAGTTATCAGTTTACTGGTGTGCATGTAAATGCACTCATTGGTTGGAGCACGATATTGATGTTGGGGATTCGGAACCCATTTGTCAGAATTTTTATTGGGTATCCCCAAATAAACTCCTATATCTTAATGCTGAAGTTCAGTATATGCTGGATCATGATATTGCACAACCTTCTTTTTCTAGTTGGGCATCTCCCTGTTTGCTTGTCAATAAATCTGATGGAATTTTTCGGTTTTGCACAGATTATCGTAAAATACATAAAGTAACAAAACCAGACTAATTTCCAATGCCTTGTATTGAGGATTGTGTTGATCAGGTTGGGGCGGTGAAATTTGTAAGCAAGTTCGATCTGCTTAAAGGCTATTGGCAAGTTCCGTTGACCAACAGAGCTCAAGAGATTTCCACTTTTATTACATTGGAGGGGTTATTCTCTTATAACGTTATGAGTTTTGGCCTCAGAAATGCGCCTGCAACCTTTCAGCGCCTTATGAATAAGGTTGTCTTTGAGTTAGAAGGAGTTGCTGTCTATTTAGACGACGTAGTGGTTTTCAGTGATTCATGGGAGCAGCACTTGAAGCATATTGCAGACCTGTTCTCTCGTTTTGAAGAGGCTGGCCTGACAGTCAATCTGGCTAAATACGAGTTTGCCAAGGCCACTGTGACTTACTTAGATAAGATAGTTGGACAAGGATGTGTGTGATTAATTCGGGGGTTAGTAGGTTACTATCGGGGATTTTGCAGGAATTTTTCTACCGTGATAGCCCCACTCACTGATCTGTTGAATGCAAAAGCAGCTTTTGTTTGGATGTCTGCCTGTCAGGATGTCTGCCTGTCAAATCACTGCTTACTTCCACTCCTGTGTTGGCAGCGCCTCGCTTTAATCATTCTTTTCAGTTGTGTGTAGATGCTACCAATGTGGGTGCTGGATTGTTACAGGCTGATGAGGAAGGAATTTACCGTCCAGTTAGCTACTTCTCAAAAAAGTTTAATTCATATCAGCTGTGCAATTATTCTGTGGTTGAAAAGGAGGCATTAGCTTTGATTTGGCCTTTGCAACACTGTATGTGGGATCCATGTCAGACCCATTGGTTGTGTATATGGACCACAACCCGCTCGTCTGTTTACATTCGGTGCCCAAACCAACGACTGACTCGTTGGTGTCTTTTCTTGCAGTCATATGCACTTGACATCCAGCATATCAAAGGGACTGACAATGTTGAAGTTGAAGTTGAAGTTTATTCATCATTACACATGTACAAGTACAGTATAACGAAATGAAGTTTGGAGCAAGCCTCCGGGCCGCAGCCGATTATTCAGGCGCCGCCCTACGCTCTCCAGAAATACAAGAATGCAATTTAGCAAGCATTACATAGCAAACACAACAAAACATAAACATAAACATAAACATAAACATGACACAGTACACGTGGTCACGTGGTGGGATTTTTTGTATGGAGTGGGAGAGGAGATAGATAACAGACAGGCAGACGGATGGAGGGGGGAGGGAATAAGGTCGGGTATGTATGGTGTGAGTGAGTCTGAGATTGTGTTGTGTGAGAATGTTAGCCATAACTTCAGATGTTAAGCTGATGCATTGTCTAGAGCTCCTTATTCCTTTTGTTTTGCTCTACTTCAAAAAAAAAGGCGCCGCCGGGTTCGGTCGCCGTTCAGGTCGCTCCGCGAAGACTATGCTTTTATTTACTATTTTACTTTCTTTTACTCTCAATTTTTACAAACTTATCAACTGCATTGATCTGCTATGACAGCAAAACTCTTTTGGACATTGGTTACCTCTACACTGGACTGTTTCAGGACACTTTCGCCGATCCTCTGTGGCCATCTGAGATCCATCGGAACGCCGAGTTGAACAATGGACAGACGAGTCAACGGAGAAGAATCAAAAAACACCGTGGGAAACGCGCTGGGATACGCAACAGACTGAGGAAAAGGGCATTCAGTCCTCCTCTCCCGAGCATTCTTCTAGCAAATGTTCAATCCTTGGAGAATAAAATGGACGAGCCAGGATAAGTTTTCAATGGGACATGAGAGACTGTAACATCTATTGTTTGTCTGAAACATGGCTGATGCCCACGGTCCCGGACACAGCTGTGACGCCGTCTGAGAACTTCTCTGTTTTTCGGATGGACAGAACAGCCGAGGCCGGTAAATCCAAAGGCGGTGGAGTATGCTTCATGATCAACAAGAAATGGTGCGACCCCAGGAACATCACCATTCTCTCGCGATCCTGCTCGCCTCATCTGGAACATTTAACAATCATTTGCCGCCCATTCTATCTGCCGAGGGAGTTTTCTGCGGTCGTCGCGACCGCTGTTTACATTCCACCACAGGCAGACACAGGGCTGGCTTTATCTGGCCTTCATGATGTTGCCAGCGGCATCATAAACAAACACCCCGACGTGGCGTACATTGTCGCGGGCGATTTTAACAAAGCAAACCTAAAGAAAGTCTTGCCAAACTTTCACCAGCACGTCTCCTGTCCTACACGAGTAGCAAACACACTAGATCATTGCTACTCTCCGTTTAAGAACGCCTATAAAGCACGGTCACTTCCAGCTTTTGGCAAATCGGATCATGCCGCCATTTTCCTCACACCTGAATACAGACAAAGGCTCGTTCAGGAACCCCCGGTGAGGCGGGAAGTTAAGCGCTGGTCGCCCCACTCAGAGACCGCGCTACAGGTAGCTCTGCATGATGTGGATTGGGACATGTTCCGAGCGAGTTCAGCTGACGTAAGCGAGTTCACAGATGTGGCGCTTTGCTTCATCAACACGCTTACAGAGCAAGCCACGCAAACAATAACAATAACGTCCTTCTCAAATCAGAAACCGTGGGTGGACAATTCAATCTGCGCTGCAGTGAACACACACACTGCCGCTCACAACGCCGGTCTCCTAACGGGGAACATGACTGTATACAGATCATCCTGCTATGCTCTGCGGCGGAGTGGAGTCTCATTTCCAACTCAACGACTCGCGGCGCATGTGGCAAGGTCTGAGGTCCATCTGTTCTTTTGGATCTAAATCCTCTGCAGAGGTGCGCGCTGATCCGTCGCTTCTGAACGAGTTAAACTTTTTCTACGCTCGCTTTGACTGTAACCGCGGCAACGCGACTCCGCCAAGTGGCGCATCAGAGGGAATTACTCAGAGCAGCAACAAGTTCGGAGGGCACTCAAGCGTGTGGACGTCAGGAAAGCTGCCGGGCCGGATGGTATTTCAGGCCATGTTCTGCGGTCCTGTGCTGATCAGCTCGCCCGGTTGTTTACATCTATCTTTAATGAGTCCCTCGCTACATCTGTGGTCCCAACCTCCTTCAAAAAATCCACCATCATCCCTGTCCCTAAGAACAGTAAACCCTCTTGCCTAAATGACTATCATCCAGTGGCTCTCACATCTATAGTCATGAAGGTCTTTGAGAGACTCATTAAAAACACCATTTGCGCCTACATTCCTGACACTTTGGACCCTCTTCAGTTTGCCTATCATCCCAATAGATCGACTGAAGATGCCATCTCTCATGTCCTCCACTCCTCCCTCACTCACATCGACAGCAAAAGTGGGAACTACGTAAGGCTGCTATTTATTGACTATAGCTCAGCCTTTAACACCATAGTTCCCATCAAGCTAACCTCCAAACTCCTGGATTTCGGCCTGAATCCTTCTCTCTGCCACTGGATTGAGGACTTCCTCACTGGCAGGCCTCAGGTGGTGAGAGTAGGCCAGTCCACCTCCTCCTCCATCACCCTGAGTGTGGGAGCTCCACAGGGCTGTGTCTTGAGTCCCCTGCTCTACTCTCTCTACACACATGACTGTTTGTCCACACACAGCTCCACCTCTATCGTCAAATTTGCTGATGATACTGTTGTCCTGGGCCTCATTTCCAACAACAATGAGACGGCATACTTGGACGAGGTGGAGCATCTAACATCATGGTGCCAGGACAACTGTCTCTCTCTGAATGTTGGCAAGACCAAAGAAATGATTGTGGACTTCAGGAAGAGACAGCAACGGACATACTCCCCCCTCATGATCAGCGGGTCACCAGTAGAGAGAGTGAGCAGCTTCAAGTACCTGGGTGTAAACATCTCAGAGGACCTGACCTGGACTGCTCACATTCACATTCACATTCACATTCACATTCACATTCACATTCACATTCACATTTGCATACTTTATCACAGCTGAAGTTAAATAAATGCAATATTTGTCAAATACACAGATGTTTCAGAGCCAATCGTGGAACAGCTGTGTCGTCATTAGAGCCAATCGTGCAACAGCTGTGTCGTCATCAGAGCCAAACAGCTGTGTCATCATCAGAGCCAAACGTGGAACAGCTGTGTCGTCATTAGAGCCAATCGTGGAACAGCTGTGTCGTCATCAGAGGCAGTCAGCTGTGTCGTCAACAGAGCCAATCGTTGAACAGCTGTGTTGTCATCAGAGCCAAACGTGGAACAGCTGTGTCATCATCAGAGCCAATTGTGGAGCAGCTGTGTCGTCATCAGAGCCAATTGTGGAGCAGCTGTGTCGTCATCAGAGCCAATCGTGGAACAGCTGTGTCGTCATTAGAGCCAATTAGCTGTGTCGTCATTAGAGCCAATCGTGGAACAGCTGTGTCGTCATTAGAGCCAATCGTGGAACAGCTGTGTCGTCATTAGAGCCAATCGTGCAACAGCTGTGTCGTTATCAGAGCCAATCGTGGAACAGCTGTGTCATCATCAGAGCCAAACGTGGAACAGCTGTGTCGTCATCAGAGCCAATCGTGGAACAGCTGTGTCATCATCAGAGCCAATCGTGGAACAGCTGTGTCGTCATCAGAGCCAATTCATGCAGCAGCTGTGTCATCATCAGAGCCAATCGTGCAACAGCTCTGTTGTCATTAGAGCCAATCGTGGAACAGCTGTGTCGTCATTAGAGCCAATCGTGCAACAGCTGTGTCGTCATCAGAGCCAAACAGCTGTGTCATCATCAAAGCCAAACGTGGAACAGCTGTGTCGTCATCAGAGCCAATCGTGGAACAGCTGTGTCATCATCAGAGCCAATCGTGGAACAGCTGTGTCGTCATCAGAGCCAATTCATGCAGCAGCTGTGTCATCATCAGAGCCAATCGTGCAACAGCTCTGTTGTCATTAGAGCCAATCGTGCAACAGCTGTGTCGTCATCAGAGCCAAACAGCTGTGTCATCATCAAAGCCAAACGTGGAACAGCTGTGTCGTCATCAGAGCCAATCGTGGAACAGCTGTGTCGCCATCAGAGCCAATCGTGCAACAGCTGTGTCATCATCAGAGCCAATTGTGGAACAGCTGTGTGTCGTCATCAGAGCCAATCGTGGAACAGCTGTGTCATCATCAGAGCCAATCGTGGAACAGCTGTGTCGTCATCAGAGCCAATTCATGCAACAGCTGTGTCATCATCAGAGCCAATCGTGCAACAGCTCTGTTGTCATTAGAGCCAATCGTGGAACAGCTGTGTCGCCATTAGAGCCAATCGTGCAACAGCTGTGTCGTCATCAGAGCCAAACAGCTGTGTCATCATCAAAGCCAAACGTGGAACAGCTGTGTCGTCATCAGAGCCAATCGTGGAACAGCTGTGTCGCCATCAGAGCCAATCGTGCAACAGCTGTGTCATCATCAGAGCCAATTGTGGAACAGCTGTGTCGTCATCAGAGCCAATCGTGGAGCAGCTATGTCGTCATCAGAGCCAAATAGCTGTGTCGTCATTAGAGCCAATCGTGGAACAGCTGTGTCGTCATTAGAGCCAATCGTGGAACAGCTGTGTCGTCATTAGAGCCAATCGTGCAACAGCTGTGTCGTTATCAGAGCCAATCGTGCAACAGCTCTGTTGTCATTAGAGCCAATCGTGGAACAGCTGTGTCGTCATCAGAGCCAATCGTGGAGCAGCTATGTCGTCATCAGAGCCAAACAGCTGTGTCGTCATCAGAGCCAATTCATGCAGCAGCTGTGTCATCATCAGAGCCAATCGTGCAACAGCTCTGTTGTCATTAGAGCCAATCGTGCAACAGCTGTGTCGTCATCAGAGCCAAACAGCTGTGTCATCATCAAAGCCAAACGTGGAACAGCTGTGTCGTCATCAGAGCCAATCGTGGAACAGCTGTGTCGCCATCAGAGCCAATCGTGCAACAGCTGTGTCATCATCAGAGCCAATCGTGGAACAGCTGTGTCGTCATCAGAGCCAATCGTGGAACAGCTGTGTCATCATCAGAGCCAATCGTGGAACAGCTGTGTCGTCATCAGAGCCAATTCATGCAACAGCTGTGTCATCATCAGAGCCAATCGTGCAACAGCTCTGTTGTCATTAGAGCCAATCGTGGAACAGCTGTGTCGTCATTAGAGCCAATCGTGCAACAGCTGTGTCGTCATCAGAGCCAAACAGCTGTGTCATCATCAAAGCCAAACGTGGAACAGCTGTGTCGTCATCAGAGCCAATCGTGGAACAGCTGTGTCGCCATCAGAGCCAATCGTGCAACAGCTGTGTCATCATCAGAGCCAATTGTGGAACAGCTGTGTCGTCATCAGAGCCAATCGTGGAGCAGCTATGTCGTCATCAGAGCCAAATAGCTGTGTCGTCATTAGAGCCAATCGTGGAACAGCTGTGTCGTCATTAGAGCCAATCGTGCAACAGCTGTGTCGTCATCAGAGCCAAACAGCTGTGTCATCATCAAAGCCAAACGTGGAACAGCTGTGTCGTCATCAGAGCCAATCGTGGACCAGCTGTGTCATCATCAGAGCCAATCGTGGAACAGCTGTGTCGTCATCAGAGCCAATCGTGCAACAGCTGTGTCGCCATTAGAGCCAATCGTGGAACAGCTGTGTCATCATCAGAGCCAGATGTGGAACAGCTGTGTCATCATAAGAGCCAATCGTGGAACAGCTGTGTCATCATAAGAGCCAATCGTGGAACCGCTGTGTCGTCATCAGAGCCAATCGTGGAACAGCTGTGTCGTCATCAGAGCCAATCGTGGAACAGCTGTGTCGCCATCAGAGCCAATCGTGCAACAGCTGTGTCATCATCAGAGCCAATTGTGGAACAGCTGTGTCGTCATCAGAGCCAATCGTGGAGCAGCTATGTCGTCATCAGAGCCAAATAGCTGTGTCGTCATTAGAGCCAATCGTGGAACAGCTGTGTCGTCATTAGAGCCAATCGTGGAACAGCTGTGTCGTCATTAGAGCCAATCGTGCAACAGCTGTGTCGTTATCAGAGCCAATCGTGCAACAGCTCTGTTGTCATTAGAGCCAATCGTGGAACAGCTGTGTCGTCATCAGAGCCAATCGTGGAGCAGCTATGTCGTCATCAGAGCCAAACAGCTGTGTCGTCATCAGAGCCAATTCATGCAGCAGCTGTGTCATCATCAGAGCCAATCGTGCAACAGCTCTGTTGTCATTAGAGCCAATCGTGCAACAGCTGTGTCGTCATCAGAGCCAAACAGCTGTGTCATCATCAAAGCCAAACGTGGAACAGCTGTGTCGTCATCAGAGCCAATCGTGGAACAGCTGTGTCGCCATCAGAGCCAATCGTGCAACAGCTGTGTCATCATCAGAGCCAATCGTGGAACAGCTGTGTCGTCATCAGAGCCAATCGTGGAACAGCTGTGTCATCATCAGAGCCAATCGTGGAACAGCTGTGTCGTCATCAGAGCCAATTCATGCAACAGCTGTGTCATCATCAGAGCCAATCGTGCAACAGCTCTGTTGTCATTAGAGCCAATCGTGGAACAGCTGTGTGTCGTCATTAGAGCCAATCGTGCAACAGCTGTGTCGTCATCAGAGCCAAACAGCTGTGTCATCATCAAAGCCAAACGTGGAACAGCTGTGTCGTCATCAGAGCCAATCGTGGAACAGCTGTGTCGCCATCAGAGCCAATCGTGCAACAGCTGTGTCATCATCAGAGCCAATTGTGGAACAGCTGTGTCGTCATCAGAGCCAATCGTGGAGCAGCTATGTCGTCATCAGAGCCAAATAGCTGTGTCGTCATTAGAGCCAATCGTGGAACAGCTGTGTCGTCATTAGAGCCAATCGTGCAACAGCTGTGTCGTCATCAGAGCCAAACAGCTGTGTCATCATCAAAGCCAAACGTGGAACAGCTGTGTCGTCATCAGAGCCAATCGTGGACCAGCTGTGTCATCATCAGAGCCAATCGTGGAACAGCTGTGTCGTCATCAGAGCCAATCGTGCAACAGCTGTGTCGCCATTAGAGCCAATCGTGGAACAGCTGTGTCATCATCAGAGCCAGATGTGGAACAGCTGTGTCATCATAAGAGCCAATCGTGGAACAGCTGTGTCATCATAAGAGCCAATCGTGGAACCGCTGTGTCGTCATCAGAGCCAATCGTGGAACAGCTGTGTCGTCATCAGAGCCAATCGTGGAACCACTGTGTCGTCATCAGAGCCAATCGTGGAACTGCTGTGTCGTCATCAGAGCCAATCGTGGAACAGCTGTGTCGTCATCAGAGCCAATCGTGGAGCAGCTGTGTCGTCATCAGAGCCAATCGTGGAACAGCTGTGACGTCATCAGAGCCAAATAGCTGTGTCGTCATTAGAGCCAATCGTGGAACAGCTGCGTCGTCATTAGAGCCAATCGTGGAACAGCTGTGTTGTCATCAGAGCCAATCGTGCAACAGCTGTGTCATCATCAGACCCAATTGTGGAACAGCTGTGTCGTCATCAGAGCCAATCGTGGAACAGCTGTGTCATCATCAGAGCCAATCGTGGAGCAGCTGTGTCGTCATCAGAGCCAAATAGCTGTGTCATCATTACAGCCAATCGTGGAACAGCTGTGTCGTCATCAGAGCCAAACAGCTGTGTCATCATCAGAGCCAAACGTGGAACAGCTGTGTCGTCATCAGAGCCAATGGTGGAACAGCTGTGTCATCATCAGAGCCAATCGTGGAACAGCTGTGTCGTCATCAGAGCCAAACAGCTGTGTCGTCATCAGAGCCAATCGTGGAACAGCTGTGTCGTCATCAGAGCCAATCGTGTAACAGCTGTGTCATCATCAGAGCCAATCGTGGAACACCTGTGTCGTCATCAGAACCAATCGTGGAACAGCTGTGTCATCATCAGAGCCAATCGTGGAACAGCTGTGTCGTCATCAGAGCCAATCGTGGAACAGCTGTGTCATCATCAGAGCCAAACAGCTGTGTCATCATCAGAGTCAAATGTGGAACAGCTGTGTCGTCATCAGAGCCAATCACGGAGCAGCTGTGTCGTCATCAGAGCCAATCACGGAACAGCTGTGTCGTCATCAGAGCCAAACAGCTGTGTCATCATCAGAGCCAAACGTGGAACAGTTGTGTCGTCATCAGAGCCAATCGTGGATCAGCTGTGTCGTCATCAGAGCCAATCGTGCAACAGCTGTGTTGTCATCAGAGCCAATCGTGGAACAGCTGTGTCGTCATCAGAGCCAAACGTGGAACAGCGGTGTCGTCATCAGAGCCAATGGTGGAACAGCTGTGTCATCATCAGAGCCAATCGTGGAACAGCTGTGTCGTCATCAGAGCCAAACAGCTGTGTCGTCATCAGAGCCAATCGTGGAACAGCTGTGTCGTCATCAGAGCCAATCGTGTAACAGCTGTGTCATCATCAGAGCCAATCGTGGAACAGCTGTGTCGTCATCCGAGCCAAACAGCTGTGTCATCATCAGAGCCAAACGTGGAACAGCTGTGTCGTCATCAGAACCAATCGTGGAATAGCTGTGTCATCATCAGAGCCAATCAGCTGTGTCATCATCAGAGTCAAATGTGGAACAGCTGTGTCGTCATCAGAGCCAATCACGGAGCAGCTGTGTCGTCATCAGAGCCAATCACGGAACAGCTGTGTCGTCATCAGAGCCAATCGTGGAACAGCTGTGTCGTTATTAGAGCCAATCGTGCAACAGCTGTGTCGTCATCAGAGCCAAACAGCTGTGTCATCATCAGAGCCAAACGTGGAACAGTTGTGTCATCATCAGAGCCAATCGTGGATCAGCTGTGTCGTCATCAGAGCCAATCGTGCAACAGCTGTGTCGTCATCAGAGCCAAACGGTAAACAGCTGTGTCGTCATCAGAGCCAATCGTGCAACAGCTGTGTCATCATCAGAGCCAATCGTGGAACAGCTGTGTCGTCATCCGAGCCAAACAGCTGTGTCATCATCAGAGCCAAACGTGGAACAGCTGTGTCGTCATCAGAACCAATCGTGGAATAGCTGTGTCATCATCAGAGCCAATCAGCTGTGTCATCATCAGAGTCAAATGTGGAACAGCTGTGTCGTCATCAGAGCCAATCGCGGAGCAGCTGTGTCGTCATCAGAGCCAATCGCGGAACAGCTGTGTCGTCATCAGAGCCAATCGTGGAACAGCTGTGTCGTCATCAGAGCCAATCGTGGAACAGCTGTGTCGTCATCAGAGCCAATCGTGGAACAGCTGTGTCGTTATTAGAGCCAATCGTGCAACAGCTGTGTCGTCATCAGAGCCAAACGTGGAACAGTTGTGTCGTCATCAGAGCCAATCGTGGATCAGCTGTGTCGTCATCAGAGCCAATCGTGCAACAGCTGTGTTGTCATCAGAGCCAGTCGTGGATCAGCTGTGTCGTCATCAGAGCCAATCGTGCAACAGCTGTGTTGTCATCAGAGCCAAACGGTAAACAGCTGTGTCGTCATCAGAGCCAATCGTGCAACAGCTGTGTCATCATCAGAGCCAATCGTGGAACAGCTGTGTCGTCATCAGAGCTTGTGCAGTCGCTCTGTAGAAACTGCACTGGCTGTATTAATCACTTTCACGGCACTTTGCTGACGTACGTCACAGTCACGTGGCGTCGGCGCTGCCTCAAGTCGGACAAATTTTCTAACCGGCATGCACTGCTTCAAGTCAGCCACCGATTGGTCTGCGCATCGCTGCATCAAGTCAAACAAGCCTATTTTCATCCTGTCACATGTTCCTTTGTCTTAGTTTCCCGCCACTTGTTTGTTACCATGGTTACCCTCATTAGTTCATTTGTCCCAGCTGTGTCTTGTTAATCATTTCGTTTCTGTTCACTACTTAAGTTACACCCTCACCTTCAGTCGTTGTCTAGTCACTGTTGTGTTAGCCTGCTATGTGGATTGTTTCCCTGCCTTTTCTGTTCGTTCTGAATGCCATTATTAAAGATTAAGTTTATTTTTGGATCTTCTGAGTCTTCAGCCTGTTCCTGTGCACCCCAAATGTTACAGCAATATGTATTAAAAATTATATAAAATATGCTATACTGTAAAATATGATAGAAAATAAAGGAATTATCATGAAAACCAGTGGTTGTGTGGAGTATTTTTTTTAAAGTTTAGAGGATTTAAGTTAATCTGTGAACAGTTTTGTATGAAGTAAAAACAAAACAAGAACCTAGCATATAATAAAAATGAATCAACCTATTATGCTGGGTAACATTAACCCAACATGTGTCCTACATTTACTCAGATATTTGGGTTGTTTTTAACCAAGTGTGCAGCTACAGGTTTGATTTTACTATGCAAAATAATGCACAGAAAATCAAAAAGCTGACAGGATTGACTGCATCAAAATCAGTTATTAATATTTGGTTGGTTCTCGTTTGTTTTTGCATTTATTTCTTTGTATGATGGCCTGGACAAAATGATGTTGGCACAATTTGTCATGTTTCATTACCACAAATAAAGCAATTGACTCCAAGCACAACTACGCAATGTTTGTTATAGATGGCAATTTTACTAGGCCACCTTGGGCCACCACTGTACATGAATATCGTAATTATCCAGTATGATGGTTGACTGGTATATCATATCAGTCATATAATATGTGACATAATTGCCATGACAGGGAGAAAGCACTGTACAAACACTGTAAAGTATTTTGAATGAAATAAATTAAAGTGCTCAGTCATATATAACAATGCAGGTAATTCATAACTGAAGTGAATGAGAGGACATGACCCTCATTAAGACGCCTGCGTATGAATTCAAAAGCCTGTATGGCCTCTTGTGTCTCTGCGGACAGGTGCTTGGAGAGCGAAATAATGAAACCCCTGAGAGTCAGACGCTTGATAGCAAACAGCACTTTAACACGAGACACGTCATCAGTGCACATCCACCAGCCCAACTCCAAAGGTGAATTGTGAAATGTGAAAGTTGGTTAAATGATGCCTGAATGTTTGGTTACACTTTATTTCGATAGTCAACTTCAGACATGCTACTAACTATTGCAAGTACATGTCAGCTAACTCTCATTAGAGTATTAGTTACATTAACAGTCATATTAACTATAGGTAGCACATAATTTGTAATTGTTTAATAAAAGAGAAAAGCAAGTAAATTAAAGCGATCTGGTTGTTATTCGTGTCACCTGAGTTCAACATTTTTTACTATTTACTATTGTATTGTATTGTATTGAGTATTGTAGCCAATCACAGGCATTTCTGTTGATAATAACAGGCAATCAGAGGAGCTACAGGTAGTGAGAAGCTGCTCAGTATCGCTCAAAATCCTGAATGAGTTTGTTTAGTGCAAGTTTACTAAGTTTTACACACACAAATCCTCTGATTATAACAAACAAAGCAGACACGATTCATTTCATTGCGAAGTTTAGTCAGATTCATTGATTTTTTTTTTTTACTTTTTGATTGGTTTTTGCAGTGTCAGGGTCAGACGTAACAACCCAGCGTTTTTGTGTTACACAGATCCCGGGTCAGACGTGACAACCCAGCGTTTGGGTAGTTTTTGTGTGTTACGCAGATCCCGGGTCAGACGTGACAACCCAGCGTTTGGGTAGTTTTTGTGTTACGCAGATCCCGGGTCAGACGTAACAACCCAGCATTTGGGTAGTTTTTGTGTTACGCAGATCCCGGGTCAGGCATAACAACCCAGTGTTTGGGTAGATTTTGTGTTACACAGATCCCGGGTCAGGCATAACAACCCAGTGTTTGGGTAGTTTTTGTGTTACTCCGGAGCCATGTTTAGCACTTTTATAATGGATGGATGCACTTTTTTGAGCTTCAAAATTTGGGCTGCCATTCACTGCCATTATAAATCTTGGAAGAGCCAGGGCATTTATTAATATAACTCTGTGTTCGTCTGAAAGAAGAATGTCATACACACTGAGGATGGCTTGAGGGTGAGTAAACCATGGGATAATTTTCATTTTCGGGTGAAATATCCCTTTAAAGTCCTTAATTCTTAAAACAGCGGTCTCGGTCTAATTTATTGGGTTATGATCAAAGCTATATGTGATTCATCACCACACACACACTTATCATCACGTCGAGGGAGTAAGATTCGATGACATCATCAAAATAAGCCATAATTTGGATTTTGTGAATTGTCGCCACTGATTAGTAGGCTGTTAGGGTTTGGGTTAGTATAAGTTTACATGTATCAAAGTTACTTATTGTTAGTAGAACACATCACAATAAAGAGTTAGCAGATATTAAGCAGACAGTCTACTGACACTCTAAGGACTGCTAGTTGACATGTAGGTGCAAAGTTACTTATAGTTAGTAGAATGTCTAACGTGGACTATCGAATTGTTAAGTGTTAGCGAATGCTGATTTTAAGGTGAACTATGACTTTAAGACAGATAAACGCTCCCCAGAGTCAGTGTTAAAGAGGCCTGTTTTGATGGTAACATTACACTGTTGTTTACACCAGGCCACAATTTTCCACCCATCCCACTTCTGACAATCCAGAAATACACAGCAGACTACTATTTACACAGAACAATCAGGCGCAGTGATTTTAAGCTCTAGTTTCGTTCGAAAGCTCAGGATCAACATCAGAATTCACACTGAATGGAAAATGAGCCTTTCATTGCGACATTCAACAAGGACATGTTCAAACAGACGTCGAATTTCGCTTTATAGTATGTTATAATTGACAGACACATGTGTCTGGGTCGATTGATGAATTGCTCATAAACAAACAAGGCACAATGTGGAGAAAATACATTTGCTCATCGAGTCATCCTGCTGTATACAACACAGCCAGTCCTACAATATTCAGCTAAAAATAGCTCATAATAGTTCTTTATTGAATGAGATTAGCCTCATTAAGGACTATTAACTATATGGAAAACTATAAAGAATTACCAATTAATTACTAATCTGAGACATGAGCAATTGTCGTTACATAAAGTGCATCACAAATGACCATTATTTTAAAGTGATTAAAAATTATTTTCACATTAAAATAATGGCTATAGCTATTCTTGGAGAGTGACTAGTAACACTTGACTTATTAGTGATTAATCTGTAAATGTTTATAATTTGCCATATAGTTAATAGTTCTTAATTAATTCAGTAATTAATCTAGAACTGCTCATTTGTTCTGCATTATTTCCAGACCATTATTAAGTGTTAATAACTCTAGTTTGGCCTTGTAATAATCATAAACTCTCAAATGTACTGTAAGCTTGTCTTATGTCTGATATGCTGACATCTGTTCAGAGACACAACAATGAACTATATTAAGAATCTCACGCGCTAAGTGACATATTTGCAATTCAAAAGGTGAACATCGCCAAAGAGCGAGTTTGCATCCCTGGTGTTAAAGTTAAAGTTAGCAGCTTATGTCTGACCGGGCACTTTTACTATTTAAAATGCTTATGCGCTTTTGCAGGAATAACAGTCTTTGATCAGCCAAAGGTTTTGATACATTACACCAGGAACAGACAACTGTGCAGAAAAACTGTATGGATTTGATGAATTGTGTGGTGTTTTGTGATATAGCTATGATATATAGTTCGTCTCACTCTAAAAAAAGACAGAAAAAATGAAACAGAATATGGTTATTTCCATTGATAACAAAGTTAGGTTACACTTTATTTTAAGGTGTCATTGTTACAGTGTAATTTTATATTTAAGTACTGAGTAATATTTATATATAATATAAATATATAATATATTATATATTATATAATACCTGGTTAAAACCTGACGACTACATTACTTTAAATGAGTCCACCCCACAAGATTATTGTTATAAACACGAGCCGCGCCTGAAAGGTAAAGGGGAGGGGTTGCTGTAATTTATAATAATATCTTCAGTATTACTCAGAAGTCTAGTTTCAAATATAATTCCTTTGACATTTTGGTGCTTTATGTAGCGTTATGTAGTGTAATTGATAAATCCCGTTTGACATTTGTGCTGGCTACTGTATACAGGCCACCAGGGCACAATACAGACTTTATCAAAGAATTTGCTGACTTTCTATCCGAGTTAGTACTGGCTGCAGATAAAGTACTAATTGTTGGTGATTTTAATATCAATGTAGATAATGAAAAAGACGCATTGGGATTAGCATTTAGAGACATTCTAAACTCTATTGGAGTAAGGCAACACGTGTCAGGACCCACTCATCGCCTTAATCATACTCTAGACCTAATATTGTCACATGGAATAAATGTTGATACCGTTGAAATTCTGCAGCAGAGTGACGACATCTCAGATCATTACCTAGTATCATGTATACTTAATTTAGCTAAGGCTGCAAGGCCGTCCCCTCGCTTCAAATATGGCAGAACTATCACTGCCGCCACTAAAGATTGCTTTCTAAATAATCTTCCTCATCAGTTTCATCTCCTCAGCATCCCAGATAGCCTAGAGGAACTCGATGTTGCAACAGAAACTATTGACCTAAACTAATGCCCTTAAAACAGCAGCCAGAAAAATGGAGCGCAGCTGGAAGAAAACAAAATTAGAGGTTTTTCGTAATTCATGGAAAGAGAGCATGATCACATACAGAAAGGCCGTAAAAAACTGCTAGATCTGCTTATTTCTCGACTCTCTTAGAAGAAAACAAACACAACCCTAGGTATTTATTTGATACAGTGGCTAAGTTAACCAAAAATGAAGCTTCTACTTCTGATGGTTGTAAACAGCACAGCAGTAATGACTTTATGAACTTCCTTACGTGTAAGATTGACAATATTAGGAAGAAAATTATAACCATGCAGCCGTCTACTACAGTATCACATCAGACAGAGCATTGTTGTGTCACTGAGGAAAAATTACACTCATTCACTGCTATAGGAGGACACACACACACACACACACACACACACACACACACACACACACATTCATTCACTGCTATAGGAGAGGAAGAATTGGCTAAACTCGTTAAATCATCTAAATCAACAACATGTATGCTCGACCCCATACCGACTAGGCTATTAAAAGAGATGCTACCAGAGGTCATAGATCCTCTTCTTAATATCATTAACTCATCTTTGTCATTAGGATATGTACCGAAAACTTTTAAGTTGGCTATTATCAAACCACTTATTAAAAAACCTCAACTTGATCCTACAGAATTAGTCAATTATAGGCCGATCTCAAATCTACCCTTCCTGTCAAAAATACTGGAAAAGGCAGTGTCTTCACAATTATGTTCCTTTTTAGAAAGAAATGGTATCTGTGAGGATTTCCAGTCAGGATTTAGACCGTATCATAGTACTGAGACTGCTCTCATCAGAGTTACACATGATTTACTCTTATCATCCGATCGTGGTTGTATCTCTCTATTAGTGTTACTCGATCTTAGCGCTGCATTCGACACTATCGACCACAACATTCTTTTGAATAGACTCGAAAATTATGTTGGCATTAGTGGAACTGCATTGGCATGGCTTAAATCATACTTATCTGACCGTTATCAGTTTGTAGCAGTAAATGAAGAGATGTCACACCGATCACAAGTTCAGTATGGAGTACCGCAGGGCTCAGTGCTAGGACCATTGCTCTTCACCCTGTACATGCTACCACTGGGAGATATCATTAGGAAGCATGGCATTAGTTTTCACTGTTATGCTGACGATACTCAGCTCTATATTTCTTCATGCCCTGATGAAACTTACCAATTCACAAGATTAACGGAATGCATAGCTGATATAAAACATTGGATGTCTAGTAATTTCCTGCAACTTAATTCAGAAAAAAAAAATTTTTAATTATTGGACAAAAAAACTGCAAGTAGTAACCTAGAATACTGTCTAACACTCGATGGCTGCTCTGTCAAGTCCTCGTCATCAGTGAGGAACCTGGGTGTGCTCTTTGATACCAATCTTTCATTTGAAAGCCACGTTTCTAACATCTGTAAAACTGCATTCTACCATCTTAAAAATATATCTAAATTACAGCACATGCTTTCAATGACAAATGCTGAACAGTTAATTCATGCGTTCATGAGCTCAAGGCTAGATTACTGTAATGCTCTACTGGGTGGTTGCCCTGCTCGCTTAATAAACAAACTCCAGCTGGTCCAAAACGCAGCAGCTCGAGCTCTTACTAGAACCAGGAAGTATGACCATATTAGCCCGGTTCTGTCAACACTGCACTGGCTCCCTATTAAACATTGTATACATTTTAAAATCTTGCTAATTACTTACAAAGGACTAAATGGTTTAGCTCCCCAGTACTTGAGCGAGCTCTTAACGCATTATACTCCATCACGTCTATTGCGGTCTCAAAACTCTGGCCAGTTGATAATCCCTAGAATATCAAAATCAACTGCAGGCGGTCGATCCTTTTCCTATTTAGCGCCTAAACTCTGGAACAGTCTTCCTAGCATTGTTCGGGAAGCAGACACACTCTGTCAGTTTAAATCTACACTAAAAACGCATCTCTTTACTATGGCTTACACATAAAACATTATCAATCTCTATTATTCAAATCAGTAAATGATTGTTAGGCTGCATTAACTAGGTCAGCCGGAACCGGGAACACTTCCCATAACACCTGATGTACTCGTTACATCATAAGAAGAATGGCATCTACGCTAATGTTAGTCTCTCTGTTTATCCCGAGGTTTACTGCAGTCAGCCGGATCCGGGCCGTATCTAGATCAGATGGTGGACCTGCGCCTGGACATGACCAACGCATCCCTGAAGTGTCTGCAGAGAGTGTGTCAAATAAACTCCCCCCGTAAATGCCGCATCGACACGACATCCGCATTAAACCCGTCTTCGGCGTGATGACTCCAATCTTTTGAATAATCTTACGAATATCTATTTACCTAATATGACTTAAGACCTGCAATGTTGCCAGAATTATAATCATACACTGTTTGTTCGTCGGCCAGAGGAGAACTGGCACCCCGACTGAGCCTGGTTTCTCCCAAGGTTTTTTTCTCCATTCTGATCCTGAAGGAGTTTTGGTTCCTTGCCACCGTTGCCTCTGGCTTTTGGCTTGCTCAGTTGGGGACTCCTAAATCTCATCTATATTACCGATCTGCCCGCATTGACGCTATATGATACTGAAATGAGCTGGATAACATCACCGTTTCACCAGAACGGCTGTACAAATTCTGTTGCATTATTTTCCTGTTAACAATGTGAAGCTGCTTTGAAACAATTGGACTTGTTAAAAGCGCTGTATAAATAAAGGTGATTTGACTTGATTTATTATTTATTAACTACATGCACTTATAGGATTATGGTAGGATTAGGGTTTAGTTTAGGGTTAGTTGCATGTATTAGTTACTGTTATTAATATGGTAAGTACATGTAACATATGTAACAAGGACACTACCCTTATAACCAGTAAAGTTTAACCGCATATTTCTGGAAGTATGCTATAATTAAATGTCTTATTATTATTAGTATTACAGAAAGGTTCTGCTTAACAGAAACAATGTGTCAACGAGAATGCACAGAAAATATTTTAGTCCATACATCCATGATAATTATTTCATAATACCAATGTATTTGTTTATGAACAGTAACTGTGGCACAGGCTGCAATTTAGGAGAATATTGGACATTCTGTAGGTATTTGAACTCTATTCTTTCAGGAATGTGAAAGGGATACTCCTGCCATCTAGTGGCAGGACTAAAGCACTTAGTGTCCCAAAAACACCCCGGCACTGCACCGGCTGCCATCAAAACAAAGAAGTCTTTTAGTTTTGAAGTGATAAACCAATATATATTACACAAAAGCCCCATTTATGTTAAAAATAAAGAAATTAATCAAAATCAAAATACTTAAAAAGTTACATCTTAAAGAAATCTGGATACTCAGGACATTCATTGTTTTTTTTTAAAATAGTTTCTTCAGTATTATTTTAAATACATGCTCTGTGCTTGGAAAATACATGTAATACACAACAAAACTGCCAAACAAAGTGTTTAAAAATGCAACAAATTCAAAAATATACATTTAAATTAAAAAGCAGAGATCTGTAATATATCAGTATACCTGTAATATACCTGTTTACATTTCACTGCCGGTTGTATATTCTGTATATAACTGTGTATGTGACAAATAAAACTCTTGAATCTAAAACAATACAAGTAAATCTTGAATATATTTTCCATTAACAAAATGCCTATCAAAGTTGTGTCCACACTTTGCATCAACTTCATTCATTATTATAATTCTGAATAAATCAGGCAATGTAAAGGGCATCTTTAACTCTGAGGACCCCTTTCCTATTTCCTGCTCATTGTGGATCTCACAGTAGGACACATAATCATGAAATCTCTTTTTTTTTAATTTGAAACAAAAAGTTTAACATGTCAACTCCGTCATCCTGGTGTAATAGTTTCTGTGATATATTCACTAGTGATGTGTCTTGCAGTTTTTCTATTTTTGTGTTTTCTTTTAAAGGGTGATGTAAATATTCATGTATTGAAAGGCCTGTGCTGTGGATGTTTTGCCCTCCATGACACTGGATACATCAGGGTTTTAAAGCTTTTGTTAGATTGGGGCTTGTTTTAGAGGAATCTGAGGGTGCTCATTACCACTGCAATACACAGATACACTATATTGCCAAATGTTTTGGGACACCTGCCTTTACATGCACATGAGCTTTAATGACATCTCATTCTTAATCTGTAGGGTTTAATATGGAGTTGGCCCACCCTCCTCCAAGGCTCCACTGCTCTAGAGTCCAGTGGCGGCGTGCTTTACTCCACTGCATCCCACGCTTTGCATTGCACTTGGTGATGTAAGGCTTGGATGAGCTGCTCGGCCATGGAAACCCATTCCATGAAGCTCTCTCCACACTGTTCTTGAGCTCATCTGAAGGCCACAGAAGTTTGGAGGTCTGGAGCTATTGACTCTGCAGAAAGTCGCTGACCCTGCTCTGTGATTTTACGTGGCCTACCACTTCGTGGCTGAGTTGCTGTTGTTCCCAATCGCTTCCACTTTGTAATAATCCCACTAACAGTTGAGCGTGGAATATTTAGTAGTGAGGAAATTTCAGGAATGGACTTTTTGCACAGGTGGCAACCTATCACGGTACCACGCTTGAGTTCACTGAGCTCCTGAGAGCGACCCATTCTTTCACAAATGTGTGTAGAAGCGTCTGCATGCCTAGTGCTTGATTTATACACCTGTGGCCATGAAGGGACTGAACACCTGAACTCAGGGATTTGGAGGGGCGGCCCAATACTTTTGGCAATTTAGTGTATGTGGACTTGGGAAAAATAGGATCAGGTACCAAAATTAGTATGATGGGACGCAAGAGGAGCACATAACCCCGTCACTAATCAGATTAGACAGGATTATGTCTCTAAGCTCGACGTGTCTCAGAAGTCTTGGTCTGTGAACATGCCATCGGACGACCAGCTGAAGAGAAACAAATCAACACACACATTTATATCCACTGACGTTCAACAGGGATCTTCATTCAGCCACTGAATCATTCAACCAGACACTGTGTCAAGGTATTTACCTGCTTCAGTGTTTTTATGAAAGTAAATAGCAGAATAGATTCCTCTTTCTCTCAAAGCCACAACGGTTGGCAGTCACTCTGATCGAGCAAACCAGAGACAGAAGGACTTAATATACAGAATTATGCTTGAATTATTTTCATGTATGTATCGCAGGCAATAGAGCACCATGTGAAATCTCCATAAAATGGCTACTTATGTACTGTGGTCAGCAGTCGTCTGGACTCTCAAGGGCCTGTTGTGCACATGGAGGTTTTTCTGGGTGATTATGTGCTCTTCAGTTAAAGAGGAACTATTATGCCTTTTTACAAAGTCTTGTGTTGTTTTCTGGCTCTACTAGAGCAGGTTTTCCTGCTTGAATGTTGATTATTCCTCATATTCTTATTGTTGCGGCTCCTCTCTTCCCAGTCTGTCAGTAACGCTCTATGAAGCCCCTCCTTCTGAAAAGCACAATGTGCTCTGATTGGTCGGCTGGAGCGGTGTGTTGTGATTGGTGTTTGGGAAATGCCCCGGCCCTTACCATAACCGCCAGTTTCAACACACGACTAACTAATTCAACCTGGCCCCGCCCCTTTATTTTGCAAATTAATTATTATAATGAGGAATATTGTGATGTGTGGGATCCTGGAAGAAAACTCAAGACTACAATGGAGGTGTTTCAGGAGTTCAGAAACACTGACACTGAGATAGAGAAGAACTGGAACTTTGCAGAGCTTTATCATGCTCAAACAGCAACATCACACACGAAAGAAAGCATGGAAAACTGCATAATAGGTCCTCTTTAATGCCAATGTTAATATATTGTATAAATATAGCCAATTCCAGATATTACTGTGAAATTGAATAAATTGTTATTTGTTTGTACTGTAGGTCAGCCCATACTGTGCTCTAAAATCTGCACCATGGACCGAGCATGCAGCCAATACTGACCCTAAAATGACCACAGGTAAATCCAAACATCACAAGGAAAATTAAGTCATGATCATTTTATTATGCAAGGTCCGCTGATTGTTTTACAACTGTACGGTAAATTTTTTAACTCTACTGAGACATAATTTCATCCTTGTTCATCCACGTGTTTGTGGTATCTGTAAAATGGAATACACTGTTAAATTATGTATATGCAAGACACATGTTATGTCCATACCTGTCCACTAGATGGCAGGATAGTTTTGCATGAAAAATAGTTTGACAAAATTACATTGCAGAACTCCTCAATCTACAAATAAAGGGGCCTTCTGTACTAAAGCAGAATTTATGTGTGTTTTATCTGAGTTTGTTCAATTTTGTCATTGATTACTCAACCCCTCATGTCTTACAAAACCTCTATGAGTGTCTTTCTTCTGTGGAACTTTATATTGTGAATAATGTTTATATTGTGAATGATGTCCTAAACAACACAGACTTTCATTGCAATAAAAATTCACAAGAAAACCATAGAGGTTTCATATGACATGTAAGTGAGAAAATGATAGATGAACTATCCTATGCATTTGTCAAAATATTAAGACTTTCATAAATCTGTAGTTGTCCAAGAGGTCAAGCATCTGGCAGGGACAGCTGTAAACGCAGACTCTGAGAAGAAGGCCCGAGCAGAAAACTGTGTTCAGCGTGAACGCCTGTTCAAGAGACTGCTAAAGGCTGAAGGGGAGATTCAGGAACTGAAGATAGATATCGCAAATCAGAGAGCATCATGGGAGATGCGGTTTGTGGAGCTGCAAAAGAGACAGCATGATCTGAGAGACCAGGTATGTGGGTCAAATAGTACTTCAGGAATGAATCTAGCTCTCAAATCCATGATAACGAACCACCTGTGACACTTTAGCTTCGTCTGCTTTGCTGCTTTTATCGCCTGGCCCTTCGTTTAAATGCAAAATGTAATATGCATGCTTTTGATAATGAGTCTAACTGCTTCATTAGGTAATTGATGGGGTTGGCTGGAAGTAACTGGAAGTATAGGTTGCAGTAAATACTCTCCTGACATAAACTTCTAGAAATGCACAGGTCCCATGTTATATTGGGTGTCTTAACATTAAAAGTAATAATTTCATACAATGCACATTTTGTGTATGCATGTTTTTTACATTGTACTTACATAAATTTAAAAAAAAAAAAAAATGCATGTAATTGCATCTATAATTACACTATTAACCCCTTAACCCACCCTTAACCCTACCCAAACCACCAAACCTGTCCCTAACATTACCCGCATCCGCATCAATAGCAGCACAAAAGTTTTGCAAAACAGCAGCACAATAACTACATTGTACTTATTTTTTGATGCATCTACATAGCATTTAAAGACACCTCATAGAAAGTGTGAGCAATACACATGCAGTAAGGTCAGCCTCAACAATAACTGCGGCCACGCCTTCTCACTGCGTGTCTTTAGTAAATCCTGACAGTAGTTTTTAACGGCAAAAGAGAGTTTGTGCTGGAGTAAGCACAAAGCACACGTTAGTAAATCTGGCCATTAATATCTGAAGTCATTTAGCAAATGTATCTTGATTTTAAAATGTTTAGATATTTGTTCTGGAAAGCAAGCAAAAAACACTATAAGAAAAAAGATTTTTGTTTGTTGGTGGTGGGTGATATGACCAAATCCTTATTTCATGATTTCATTCTTTATTCCATGATAATGATATCACAATACAGTTATTTTGTATTCATCTACACTCACTTAAAGGATTATTAGGAACAATAACTGTTCAATTTCTCATTAATGCAATTATCAACCAATCACATGGCAGTTGCTTCAATGCATTTAGGGGTGTGGTCCTGGTCAAGAAAATCTCCTGAACTCCAAACTGAATGTCAGAATGGGAAAGAAAGGTGATTTAAGCAATTTTGAGCGTGGCATGGTTGTTGGTGCCAGACGGGCCGGTCTGAGTACTTCACAATCTGCTCAGTTACTGGGATTTTCACGCACAACCATTTCTAGGGTTTACAAAGAATGGTGTGAAAAGGGAAAAACATCCAGTATGCGGCAGTCCTGTGGGAGAAAATGCCTTGTTGATGCTAGAGGTCAGAGGAGAGTGGGCCGACTGATTCAAGCTGATAGAAGAGCAACTTTGACTGAAATTTGGCTACAATTGCACAAGCTCACCAAAATTGGACAGTTGAAGACTGGAAAAATGTTGCCTGGTCTGATGAGTCTCGATTTCTGTTGAGACATTCAGATGGTAGAGTCAGAATTTGGTGTAAACAGAATGAGAACATGGATCCATCATGCCTTGTTACTTGGTGGTGTAATGGTGTGGGGGATGTTTTCTTGGCAAACTTTAGGCCCCTTAGTGCCAATTGGGCATCGTTTAAAGCCACAGCCTACCTGAGCATTGTTTCTGACCATGTCCATCCCTTTATGACCACCATGTACCCATTCTCTGATGGCTACTTCCAGCAGGATAATGCACCATGTCACAAAGCTCAAATCATTTCAAATTGGTTTCTTGAACATGACAATGAGTTCACTGTACTAAAATGGCCCCACAGTCACCAGATCTCAACCCAATAGAGCATCTTTGGGATGTGGTGGAACGGGAGCTTCGTGCTCTGGATGTGCATCCCACAAATCTCCATCAACTGCAAGATGCTATCCTATCAATATGGGCCAACATTTCTAAAGAATGCTTTCAGCACCTTGTTGAATCAATGCCACGTAGAATTAAGGCAGTTCTGAAGGCGAAAGGGGGTCAAACACAGTATTAGTATGGTGCTCCTAATAATCCTTTAGGTGAGTGTATCTCACTTATGTTATTAAAAATAAGGAAAAGAAGCAAAGTATAGAAATAGAATATAACAAAAACATGAATTAAACAAATGAAGTTTCCCCCTCGAGGGAACTCGCACTGCGTCATCGAGTGACGACACTTTGGGAACGCCCTCAGCGTTGCACGTCTGAAGCATGAATGAAATCTATCCAACCCTGATTGGTGCTGCGTCATGACGTAGTAGATGACGGCATAAGCGGAAGCTACAAAGGGGACGCTGGCACACAAGCACATTAGCTTTTTGCTCTTCAGCAAGCGCTCTGTGTCGAAATTGTCTGTATATTTGGTGTTGTTTGTCCAAAAAGAGAGTATTTTGTGAAGTCGGCAGGCTCGCGAGCCCCGTGGTTCTGTCCCACGTCTGTTGAGGCAGCGCGGCGGCTTAGATCATAGGGCTTGCGGATGGACTTGTCAGCGGGTCTCGAGACTGCTGAGGCACTTTCTCAGTCCTCGTCTGACAGTTCAGATGTTCTCCCTCCCCGTGTGGAAGCCTGCGCTGTGGCTTCTTCCCCCGGGGTGGAGAACCCGGTGCTCGAGCTGTCTGACTCTGAGGAGTCAGATGTGCTCAGTATCGAGGCGGGTGATGTTTAAAGCCCCAGACACGGCATTTCATTCATAAAATAAGAACACTCAGATAGCTCTCAAGGGGGCTGCCTGTAGCGAGCCAATCAGGCTTGCGAGCCCTGTGGTTCTGGTCCCGCCTGTTGAGGCAGCGCAGGCATATAAATCACCTGGAAATACTGGCGGTCTACAAAGCTCTGATGAGTTTTTTCCCGGACCTGCTCTCTGCGGCCACCATGTCTTGATACAATCAGACAATATGTCTGTAATTTCGTATCTGAATCATCGGGGGTCTGAGGTCGTGCCCTCTATGCAGACTGGCACAACAGATCCTCCTGTGGTCCCAGGGGAAACTGTCATCTCTCAGAATGATGTATATCCCAGGGTATCAAAACCAGGGAGCAGGCATTCTGTCGAGGCAGGGGCTGAGGCCCAGGGAGTGGCGACTTCACCCAGAAGTGGTGAAGGCCATGTGCGAGAGGTGCGACCCAGTGGAAGTGGATCTATTCGCATCTCGAGAGACGTCCCACTGTCTGTTGTGGTTTTCCCTCACACATCCAGCCCCACTGGGGTTGGATACCATGATGCAGACGTGGCAGAGGCTGCATCTCTGCGCATTTCCCCTGATCGCGTTGCTCCCGGGAGTCTTGGAGCGGGTCCGCCAGGAAGGGATCAGCCTACTTCTAGTGGCACCCTGCTGGCCGACCTGAGTATGGTTCTCGGATATTGTAGCACTGCTAGACGGCCTCCCGTGGCAGGTCCCTCTGAGGAGGGATCTGCTGTCGCAGGCAGGGGGCACGATATTCCACCCCTGGCCAGAGCTGTGGAACCTCTGGGTCTGGCCCCTGAGGGGGCTCGGTAGCTAGAGGCTGGCCTGTCAGCAGGTGTGTTCGAGACCCTACTCAGCTCCAGGGCTCCTTCCACCCAGGAGACTGTACAGCCTGAAGTGGAATGTGTTTTCCACTTGGTGTAGAGAGCGTGAGGTGGACCCTGTTAACTGCCCAGTGGCTTCAGTGCTGGAGTTCCTCCAAGATCGTTTCTCCGCCGGTCCTACCCCGTACACGCTTAAGGTGTATGTGGCTGCCAATGGGGCTTTCCACTCGCTTATAGGTGATGGGCCATTGGGGAGGCACCATCTGGTTGTACGTTTCCTCCGTGGGGCTTGTAGGATGAGGCCTGCGACCCGTTCCAGAGTCCCAACCTGGGACCTGGCGATGGTACTTGAAGGGTTGGCTAAGGCCCCCTTTGAGCCACTGGAGTCGGCTGAGGCAAAGAACCTGACCTTGAAGGTGGCCTTTCTCCTCGCTATCACCTCTCTGAGGAAAGTGGGGGACCTTCAGGCCTTGGCTGTTACGCCAACTTGCCTGGAGTTTGCCCCCGGCAGAGTTAAGGCCATCTTACATCCCAGACCAGGCTACGTGCCCAAGGTGCCATCTAATGTGGCACGGTGACGGTGGAAGAGGGAAGACTTCACCTGCTCCGCCCGGTCAGAGCTCTAAGTATTTACTTGGGGAAGTCTTCCCAGTGGAGGAAGTCAGACCCGTTGTTGGTGTGCTTTGGCTCACCCAAGAAGGGGCTGCCTGCATCAAACAGACAATCAGCAATTGGATTGTCCAGGCTATAGCCACAGCTTATCAGGTGCGCAATTTGCCTTCACTGATGGCCGTGAGGGCTCATTCCACCAGGGGCATGGCCTCCTCGGTGGCCCTCCTTTATAGCGTGTCGCTTCAGGAGATTTGCGTGGCGGCCTAAGTCTGCCTGGTCTTCCAGCTTCACACTAGGACGGGCGTGATTACGATGTGGCATAGTGGGTAGTTCGTTCCCAGAGTGTTGTCACTCGACGATGCAGTGCGAGTTCCCTCGAAGGGGAACGTCTCGGGTTACGACTGTAACCCTTGTTCCCCGAGAAGGGAATGAGACACTGCGTCTCGTCACCACACCTATCAGGGGCAGAGCACTCTCTTCATCGCAAATAAGCTAATGTGCTTGTGTGCCAGTGTCCCCTTTGTAGCTTCCGCTTATGCCGCCATCTACTACGTCATGACGCAGCACCAATCAGGGTTGGATAGATTTCATTCATGCTTCAGACGTGCTATGCTGAGGGCGTTCCCAGAGTGTTGTCACTCGACGATGCAGTGTCTCATTCCCTTCTCGGGGAACAAGGGTTACAGTCGTAACCCGAGACGTTTTTCAGTTACAAAGGTTTATTTGACATCTTAGAATTAGTCAAATTAAATGTAAAAATAAAATATTGCATAGTCATCAGTGTATGAATGAAATGTATCTTTTATTAAAGCTAAAAGAGCAGTCAAGAGCAGTAAGTTATTTCCTCTTTTGTTTGATTCACATTAATGACAAGATTATTAGGCTTCTGTCACTTTAAGAGCGAATGCACGGATCCATTATACTGATACACATCCACGGTTTACACCCAAATGTTTACTTTCACTTGAGACACAACGGCTGTGTTTACATGAATACTCCACACGATGGTATCGGAAGTATTCGACCATTCAAGAGCAATAAGACGTGAAAGAGAACTGAATTTGTGATCACATGCTGAGATACGTGACTTTCTGTGCTGTGTGACCGCATTGAGCTGTTTTTCACTGCTTATTGTCAGTCCAGTCAGCATGAGCACCGCACCAAGTCCTTTTCAAGATATATTGTGCTATATATATATTGTGATATATATACTGTGTTTTTATAATTGGCACATCTTGCTCTTTATATTCTAATTCATGCATTTCATCACTCTGAAGTGTCAATAGTGTTATATATTTACATACCGTGATATACATGATATAGAAACATCTCTCAACATTTTATACCGTGGTAACGATATATATCATCATAGCACCCAGCCCTGTAGATTGTTTTTTGCAGTGTGTGAACAGACATGGTTTGAGTATCACTCTTAAGGCCCATTCACACCAAGGATGATAACTAGTTCTAAAAATCATTCTCAATATTAAAGAATAGCAGGGTTCACTCCACAACAATATAGGGCAACGATATCGTTTGGATCACTTTCAGAACAATTTTTTTCTAGCTGCTGAACAATAAAACACTATCAGCTAATAAGAATTCATTCTAATTTAAGGGCTCGCACATTTAAGATGATTGATGAAATATTGTGAAATATTGTGAAATACACCAGTTGGGCATAACATTATGACCACCTTCCTAATATTGTGTTGGTCTCCCTTTTGCTTCCAAAACAGCTCTGACCCATTGAGGCATGGACTCCACTAGACATTAGCATTAACATAATTAACTTATTGAGCAATTTGAGCTCCTGTAGCTCGTCTGTTTGACCGGACCACATTGGTCACCACTGTTCCTTCCTTGGAGCACTTTTGATAGATACTGACCACTGCAGACTGGGAACACCCCACAAGAGCTGCAGTTTTGGAGATACTCTGATGAAGTGATAATCAGTGTTATTCACTTCACTTTGGTCATAATGTTATGCCTGATTGGTGTATATGACCAAATATTAAAAAGGATTCCTCTCTGGAGAAGCGTTCAGTCTCTCCTCATGTAAATAGTGAATCCGCTCATGGTGCGAGCACAACTGGATTTTAAAGGGAAAGGGAGATGAGACTCTGATTGGTTTATTGCACGTTACGCCCAAAACATACCCATGACTCATTAAGAGACGAGGAACAACCCTTTTGGACCATTTTCCACTAGCAAAAGTGGATTCAGACACGCCCTGAGAGCACCTGCACCGTGAGCTTCAGACCATGAGCTAAGATCCTCAAAACAGGGCCCTATGTGTTGCTTTTATTCCACTATATTGACTATGTCAGCTAAATTCACTGTTAGATTTGATCGATTACACTAGCTAGATTTGCTCAAAACATAGAATGCTGAGGACATCTGCTGGTTAAAGCTATGTAAATGCAACAAGAACAGCAAAACATGTTAGGTTAGGGTTAGGGTTAAATAAGATTGTAAGGAGCGGTTTTACTGCTAAGACAAAAGCTGAGATCCAACGCCCTGCATTAAAACAATAAAACTCAATCTGGAGAGAAGATCTCACAGAGAAACTGTAGGACACCACCCTGACCAAAACCTTCTCCCCCTCTCTACCTCCCTTTCCCCCCTTCCCCCTGATTCAAGTCCCAGAATGCACAAGTCCCTATACTACATATGATTTATCTTGTGAATCTATTGTTTTATCCCTTTCATGTCTGGTGTCTTTTTAAAGGTCACAGTGCGATTGGTAAAATGGTCTCAACTTCACTGAAATTACTGGTAGGGTGAGAAACATTGAAACATATGAGAATTGTGTTCTCCCTGTTGAGTGGTCTCTTCAAAGATATCTGATCCTCTCCCCCAAACTAGGTGTTTGTGCTGAAAATATTTACAACCCTTTGTTCTGGTCTGGGTATTTAAGGAAGGGTAACAGGGCTGCCATTTGGGAACATTCTGTAGACAGAGCCCCCATGCAGTGTTGTGTTAAGTGTCCTCGAGACATTCACACATACTGCATGTACTATGCCAGACACAATGACTCTTTGAAACTATTTTCTTATTACTTTGTAATGGTGTTTTATATTGTATGCTGATCAGTTGTGTATGATGGATTCTTTGTAATTGGAATTGTTAATCTTTTATTTGGTTTTTGCCTGGTTAAAATAAACCTTTGTCTTGATTTACCTTGTTTTATACTGAAACCATTTATTCTAGTATGGATCAATTTGGAGTCCTTTATTTCCGCAATTCTTTTGCCAGAATAGATCAAACCGAGGACCCCTGACTAAGAAAAATCAACAATCCAAATTAAATCACAACTAAAATTATGATCAGCTGTTAAGTTACAAACATAACGAATTTAACGAAGTCATAAAATTGGAGTCAGATCAAAATTAAAAAAATTAAAAGAGTCAGATTTAAAATTCGATAACAATAAATTCAGAAGTGCTGAAAAGGCTTACACGCAGAAGTCCTTCGACCAGGCCGTTAGATTCCGTTCTTGGGCTAACAGATGGACCTTACAAAATGGTGACCCGGACCTCTGTGATCTCCAGGATGCGAGTGTCTTTTCAGCAAAGTATTGGGATTGCAACAAGCAAGAGGTTTGATTTCCTTCTCTTTCTTCAGCTGTCATGGTAAGTCCATTCTTATTTGCCTTTTAGAAATGTTGGGAATATATTGAATACTGTATAAATCCGATCAAGGCTTTAGAATTAGACAACCAAAGTTGCTTATACAGCGTAGAGTAGAAATTATATCCCTTGCTTTAGAATTCTCCTTGTTTGCCTACGCAGCAAGAGAGGAAATTTTATTTCGGTACTCAAGAGAAGGCTGTAAATTAAAATCTCAATTCTGAGGAAAATGTCCAGTTATATTTGTTTATTTACTTTGCTGCAACAACACAGCAAAGAAAAGTAACAAATGGCCAATGAATAAAATCTTATAATTAGATAAGCTAACTTGCTCTCCCCTCCTTGAACTGTCACATCATCGTGGTGGAGGGGTTTGAGTACCCGAATGACCCTGGGAGCTATGTTGTCTGGGGCGGGGAAGGAGCCTGAGCTTGTGCGGGAGGTTGAGAGGTACCGGCTAGAGATAGTCGGGCTCACTTCCATGCAGTGAAAGAACCACACTTCTTGAGAGAGGCTGGACTCTCTACCACTCTGGAGTTGCCCATGATGAGAGGCGGCGGGCTGGAGTGGGTTTGCTTATAGCCCCCCAGCTCAGCTGCCATGTGTTGGAGTTGAATGAGAGGGTCGCTTCCCTGCGCCTTCGGGTAGGGGATAGGTCTCTCACTGTCGTATGTGCCTACGGGCCAAACGGCAGTGCAGAGTACCCGGCCCTAATGGGGTCTCTGGGAGGGGTCCTGGAAAGTGCTCCAACTGGAGACTCCATCGTTCTACTGGGGGACTTCAACGCACATGTGGGCAGTGACAGTGATACCTGGAGGGGCGTGATTGGGAGGAACGGCCCCCCTGATCTGAACCCAAGTGGTGTTCTGTTATTGGATTTCTGTGCTAGTCACGGCTTATCCATAATGAACACCATGTTCAAGCATAAGGGTGTCCATCAGTGCACATGGCACCAGGACGCCCTAGACCGGAGGTCGATGATCGACTTTGTGGTCGTCTCATCTGACCTCCAGCTGTATGTCTTGGACACTCGGGTGAAGAGGGGCGGAGCTGTCAACTGATCACCACCTGGTGGTGAGTTGGAGCCGATGGCGGGGGAGGAAGCTAGACAGACTCGGGAGACCCAAATGTACTGTGAGGGTTTGTTTGGCCGAGCTTCGACCGGATCCCGAGGGAGTCTGGAGATATTGAGTCAGAGTGGACCATGTTCTCCATCTCCCTTGTCGACGCGGCTGCTCAGAGCTGTGGCCGTAAGGTCTCCGGTGCCTGTCGACGCAGAAATCCCCGAACCCGGTGGTGGACACCGGAAGTAAGGGATGCCGTCAAGCTGAAGAAGGAGTCCTATCGGGCCTGGTTGGCTTGTGGGACTCCTGAGGCAGCTGACGGGTACAGGCAGACCAAGCGGACTGCAGCCCGGGTAGTTGTGGAAGCAAAAAATCGGGCCTGGGAGGAGTTCGGTGAGGCCATGGAGAAAGACTATCGGTTGGCCTCGAAGAGATTCTGGCAAACCGTTCGCCGCCTCAGGAGGGGGAAGCAGTGCCCTACCAACACTGTTTACAGTGGAGCTGTTGACCTCAACTGGGGATATCGTCGGACGGTGGAAGGAATACTTTGAGGATCTCCTCAATCCCACCAACATGTCTTCCATTGAGGAAGCGGTGGTTGAGGGCTCAGAGGTGGATTCATCCATCACCATCGAGGTAGTTAAAAAGCTCCTCGGTGGCAAGGTACCTCAAGTCTCTGGATGTTGTGGGGCTGTCTTGGCTGACACGCCTCTGCAACATCGCGTGGCGGTTGGGGACAGTGCCTCTGGACTGGCAGACTGGGGTGGTGGTCCCTCTTTTCAAGAAGGGGGACCGGAGAGTGTGTTCCAACTACAGGGGGATCACACTTCTCAGCCTCCCCGGGAAAGTCTATGCCAGGGTACTGGAGAGGAGAATTCGGCCGATAGTGGAACCTCGGATTCAGGAGGAACAGTGTGGTTTTCGTCCCGGTCGTGGAACACTGGACCAGCTCTATACCCTTTCCAGGGTGCTGGAGGGTTCATGGGAGTTTGCCCAACCAATCCACATGTGTTTTGTGGATTTGGAGAAGGCATTCGACTGTGTCCCTTGTGGCGTCCTGTGGAGGGTGCTCTGGGAGTACGGGGTCCGGGGCCCCTTGCTTAGGGCTGTTTGGTCCCTGTACAACCGGAGCAGGAGCGTGGTCTGCATTGCCGGCAGCAAGTCGGACTTGTTCCCAGTGCATGTTGGACTCCGGCAGGGCTGCCCTTTGTCACCGGTTCTGTTCATAATTTTTATGGACAGAATTTCTAGGCGCAGCCAAGAGCCGGAGAGTGTCCGGTTTGGGAACCACATGATTTCGTCGCTGCTTTTTGCGGATGACGTTGTCATGTTGGCCTCCTCAGAGAGAGGGAAGGATGGAACGGGAGATTGACAGACGGATCGGTGCAGCTTCTGCAGTAATGCGGTCGATGTACCGGTCTGTCGTGGTAAAGAAGGAGCTGAGCTGTAAGGCGAAGCTCTCGATTTACCGGTCAATCTACGTTCCTACTCTCACCTATGGTCATGAGCTGTGGGTCATGACCGAAAGGACAAAATCCCGGATACAGGCGGCTGAAATGAGCTTTCTCCGCAGGGTTGCTGGGCGCTCCCTTAGAGAGAGGGTGAGAAGCTCAGTTACTCGGGAGGAGCTCAGAGTAGAGAGTAGAGTAGAACCGGTGACAAGTTGCTCCTTCACATCGAGAGGAGCCAGTTGAGGTGGCTCGGGCATCTATTTCGGATGCCTCCTGGACGCCTTCCCGGGGAGGTGTTCCAGGCATGTCCCACCGGGAGAAGGCCCCGGGGAAGACCTAGGACACGCTGGAGGGATTATGTCTCCCGGCTGGCCTGGGAATGCCTCGGGGTTCCCCGGAAGAGCTGGAGGAAGTGGCTAGGGAGAGGGAAGTCTGGGCGTCTCTGCTTAGACTGTTGCCCCCGCGACCCGGCCCCGGATAAGCGGAAGATAATGGATGGATGAATAATGGATGGACTTGCTCTAATGAATCTGAAACGTTTAGTTCAGAAAAGGCATGTGCAACTCAAGAAAGTGTGCCTATTTCAGTTCTAAAGGTGCAGCTCCGCAATAGCGCAGAGTCATGTAGCAGAACGCATGGTGTACAAGCATTAGAGAGTCATGAATATCCTCAGACTCCAGGAGAACATAGCAGACAACCCAATGGCAAAGAGAACAGGTTTTGCAGTTCCTGTCAGAAAATAGGCCATTCAGAGGAGAGATGCTGGTCACTGGGTAAAGGTCGACCTCCACCTTATTTTCAGAAAAATAGGAAATCACTTTCTAAGGGCAAAGATCAGTGCTCATTTGCAGGTAAAACTCTTAGTGAGTTAACCGCAGTGTTCATGCAAGGCCTTCAGCTATTAACCTCACTGGCTAGTGGACTAGCCTCATAGCAGTGAATTTAATAGTGAAACATCTAAATTGCAATGATCCTGTTTGTATTTTCAAATTTGTAATTGTACTAAACACATTGTGCGCATTGAACACACATTATAGTTGTTTGTGTTAATATATACACATAGACTAGTTAAGTTTATTCTTTAAAACACATGATTGCTTTACTGTAAGTGTTGTATGAAACACTTAGGATAAAGGTTGTTGATGCTTAGCATTCTAGGCCATGTAACTTTAATACTGGAATTGTTTAGCAATTTCAAGTTTCATGTGTTTCTATGTTGAATTTGTTTGTCTCCTGAGTGGAAACTCTGCTATTTTCCATATAGCTGCAGTAAAACCATGTACAGGAGCACAGAATTGCCATGTGGCTACAGTGTAATTTACAATTGCATTAACCATGAAAATGCTTTCATCACAGAAGGATTCAGTAACTCTGACCTTTGCACTTTATCATGCTCCCTAACAAAAACACTGGTGTGGGGAGATTTTGAGCCAACCACACCTCACTCACATTCTCATGCTGGCTTCCTGGTACAACAGGACCAAATTTGCATCACAATTGTAAAACCTCCTCACCATGTTTGGGGCATGATTTACACATAGCCACAGCTAAATGCAGCCACATAGATTTGATCTTCACAAACAAAGTCAAATCTACATCTACATCAGCCTCACAAAATGTTTTTCTAAAATTCTATTTTATTTAAGTCTTTACATCGAGACAAAATCAGTTAGTTATTATGTGTCTCACCAAGTTAAATATCAAAATGTATGTGAAATTATGTATTTCTCATTCTTACCTAAGTGCAAACATTTATTTGTTATACACCTGTTTGCACATTATACTCTTATACATTTGTTAACCACATATTTATAAGTCTACAGTTTACTCACTGCACAGTTTACCTCACTTATTTTATTCCACTTCTTTATTTTTATTATATATATATATATATATATATATATATATATATATATATATATATATATATATATATATATATATATATATATATATATATATATATATAGTACTTTTTTATTCTATTTCTATTATAATTTCCTCCTTGTGTTTTTAACTGTGAATTTGCACTGTCCATGGAGCGGACCTGTTTACATTTCACTGCCGGTTGTATATTCTGTATATAACTGTGTATGTAACAAATAAAACTCTTGAATCTTGAATCTTGAATCTTATTTTATCATTGTATTATAACAATGCATTTGATTTTGAACTTATTTGATTTCTGAGTCTTTGTAGTTTGTCCATTTGACTTGCAACAATGTTTTTGGACATCTATGGAATTGAATCTCTGTATTTGGTTACACTGAATATTTTGCTGATACTCTTCATGAAAAGGGGGATTTAAGCCAACAATGATTGTTGTTTTGTTATAATGCAATTTATTTTTAATGTTCCCAGAAACAATGTAAGAGCTTGTGAGATCTTCTTTTATTCTCAACCTTGTCCACTTTATTAAAGTACATCGATTTAATGGCTTATTGCCAGAGACTATTTTAATCTGACCACATCAAACTTCTGACCCATGACAAATGCTGTGTATGCTTTTGTTCTTTGTTGTGCTATATGTTCTTTTAATCACAGGATCCCTGCGGCACAAGTTTACATCCTGTGTCCTCAGAAAGAGGGACAAGCGTTTGCTCTAACCTTCAGTGACTGTTCTCGAGGTGTGAAGTATTCAATGGACGTTTTGCATATCAGTGATTGGTGCAACACCATTTGATGGAGCCTTCTCCTGCAGGACTGAAATGAGAACAAAGACTGAAGACTGACCAGCTGCTTTTGCAACAGGTGTGGACGAGAAGTCTGAAGATGACATCTACACACAACAGAAAGCATGTCTTCGTGGATTGTGCCACCTTTGGACTAAATGATTGTGGCCAATGGTGCCAAGGGGGGAATTGAAAGGATTGAAAATAATAAAAGATATTTGATATCTTTCGGCTAAAGATATTTGATTTTTGAAAATGAACAAAGACATTTGCTGTACTGTTTTCAACCCCCATCTCTCTCCAGAAGGGCCATTTGGACTTCCTAAAGACAAAGAAATGCTGAAGCCCTGTAGGCCAAATGTCACACCTGTAGCACCGTGGGGGAAGTTTGGTCTGATTGGTCAGTTTGAATGTCTCACATTAGGGTTTCAGTCACATGGTCAAGGAATAGATAAAAGAAGATTGTAACTGTTGCTCTGTCTCTTTTATTCTCTGGCTCTCTCTTCTTGGGGGCCTTCTCTTTGGCTCTTCTCTTCTTTGTCTCTTTGTCTCTCTCTCCCCCTCTCCCTTTCTATCCCTCAGGTAACATTCATGCTGGGTACGATTAATAGTATACGTTTTTATCATCTCATACATTTATTTTGTAACTATTTTAAATGTAACCATAACTAGATTTTGTCATTAAATTCATTCAATTACAAATTAATGTGCTAACTAGTTTTGATTTGGTATTGACTTTGAAGTGTTACCTATTGCAATACAATATAGTCACATTATAGCCACGCTCTCCCACATGTTTAGCTATTGTAACTGCGCTTATTTCCGTCGTTGGTATAAGCTGCAGTGGGTGGTAAAGATGAGAAATGTACAGTTTTCTATCATCTTGCTGATAACGTTTCTTTAGTCATTCGGCAACCCTGCAGTCAGAACCACTGTAGGCGATCCACCCTTACAAGATAATATAGTTATCGTTAGTTATCTTTATAGTTATCGTTCTTGGTGTGAACGGGCCTTTAGAAAATGGGGTTCAGTGAACTCTAGGGTTCTTGATTCAATTTTAAAGAACCCTTTATGCCAAAAAGGTTCAATATACAGATTAATGTCTTAAATTATTGCATTATACGTTCATGTTTATGTTTTCATTTCAAATGTTCTAGTGATAAAGTATATCAAAATAAAAAATGAATTAAAGCTAAATTATGTAAAACTACATCCATAAAGCGGTCCCATGAAGGGAACCCCTAAAAGGTTTGGTTGTATAAAGCACCTGATGGAAACCTAACCTTTTAAACTTGCATTTCAAACATATCATTTGATCTTTTCAGTTGACCGCTGAGATTATGGTAAGGTCTGGATTTCTGTTCAGAGACACTGATTCTGAAGAAACAAACGAGGTCTTTGCAGAGTCCGTGTTGGAGAATGGACTTGATTCTGAGGAGAAGGAACATGGATGTTCTAGTAAGAGTTTCATATTCCTTTGGTGGACTGGATGTCAAAACTGCTCTGGTGTTACACCGTGTGCTAACCAGACAAGCAATTTAGTCTGTCCACACCGGACGTGACATGACAACCAATCAGAATAGCGTGTGGGCGGAGCCGCTCTAAAAGCACTCTGCATAATCAAATTCATTAATATTATACCATTTTTACATTATTAAAAATACTTAATACATTTTTGTTAAAGAATACACTTGTTTGCTCACACTGAGTTTGAACGTTCTTGTTTCCTTTAATTAATTTTCACCATCTGAAGTGGAAAACGGAAAACATGGAAAAGGTGCCTTTTATCATATCACCGTGTCATGTCTGGTTAGGACATGGTGTTAGGAAAAATGAGACCATCTCTTTCAACTTTGAGACCAACTTTCCATAGGTGGTCTTAGACCAGTTCACCAGCAAAAAGGACCGGATATGGAATCACTTAGTTATGGTCAAAGCTCCTGCCCATCAGACTCCAGAGCCACTTCTGTCATGTCTAACATCAGGTAACTTTTATGGTGTTTTAATCTTGGCATGTTCATTCTTGCCTGTCATTGTGACTCTGGAATGCAGTGATTGGCCGATCAGAATCAAGTATTCCAGACAGCAATGTAATAATCAGTTTTACAATCATGTAAAGTTCATTGGATTAAAGTACATGTTCACTTTCTTCAGTCTAAGGTCTTGGAGGAGTGGAGTGGGACCTCATCGAGTGTTTGTACCCCACTCTCCCCTGGATCTGAAGATCGGGCACAGGGTCCGAATCATGTTACCCTCTGGACGGATCAGCACCGGTACCTTACGCTATCTGGGCAACATGCAAAACTCTCCCGACTACCATCTTGGCGTAGAACTGGAGTTGGCTGATAATGGACACCATGATGGCACGTATGGTGGGCAGAGCTACTTTGACTGGTATGATACTGTTTCTGGCATTCAGCCATTCAGATAATGGGAAACTTGGTTTTTATACTGATAAAAGGATTAGCTAATTCTGTGTTCACTGCATGCTGTAATTACCATAAGTGACGTTCTACTCAGAGCTGTTCATGTCCTCGAAATTATGTGTTCCTGTGGCAACAATATCAACATCAAAATGAATCTTCTCAGGAAATTCTGAGTTTACAAGTGAAAACATGGCAACAACATTATTAATAGATTATCATTTAAATGGTTTCAATGAGGAGACTCTCAAATTAATGAGGAATTTTACCATATTGAAGATTTCTGATAATATATTTACCTTTTAAACAGTGTTATTTTAATATTATTGAGATACTAATATAGTTTTTTCATAATATTTTTATTTAGTTTTTATGTTGGAATTTACCATTTCTATGGAAGCTTGTTTCCGCTACAGAATAAAGCATTTTTAAAAGATTGCAACTTTTATCTCACAGTTTACTTCTTGCAATTCTGACTTTTTTTCTCAGAAGTGCGAGCTATAAAGTCAGAATTGTGAGATATGAAGTCAGAATTGCGTGATATGAAGTCAGAATTGTGTGATATAAAGTCGAAATTACGAGACATAAAGTCAGAATTGAGGGAGGTCAAAAAGGGAGGAAGTTCTGGAGGTGGACAAGGGACTGGAAACCCATAGGGGACCAAATGGGAGGAACCAGGGCGGTGCAGATGGCAGGAAAAGCCATGAAAGAGATGACAGGAGGCACCATGGAGGAGTGGATGGTGGTAGGATCCAGGGTGGTACAGAAAGCCAATGAGATTTGTGCAACCCAGGAGGCAGCCATGATGGAGGAGATCCACGGCAGTAGTGATGAAGGGAGGAGCCCGACCAACAGAAGTAACGTAGGGAGATGGTGAGACCCAGGTGGTGCCCCGAAGGACCAAGGTCCAAGGTGACGCCGGTGTGAGTGAGGACCCTGGTGGGATGGAGGAGCCTGATGGAGCTGTAGGGGTGGAGGGATGGAGCACAGCTGACAGCCTGGAAATCCGTGGCAATGGTCTGGCGGCGACTGACCAGGGCTTAGCCGGTGTAACAAGGAAGCCTAATGGAGCCGAGGAGACGCGGACTTTGGGCTAGTACTCAGTGTTTCGATTGCAGGAACCGGGATCTAAATAAAGTTCCAGGTAAATATTTCCCACTCAAAACGGCCCTGCTTGCGAGGTAGTACTTTTTCAAAGTTCAGGAACTTTCAGGGGTGGGACTTGGGCGCTGAACATGCTGATTGGTTGAGCTCACAAAGCATTTTATTTCAACCTAAAAGTGTGCTGCGGTGCATGCAGTAAGAGTTGTTTACTATTCAAATCAACAATGGAGTTTAAAAAATATGACTGATTATCCGACAACTAGGTTCAGGCTTTATTAAGCTTATATGTGAAGGACAAAATCCAGTGGGAACTGGAAAGTCGCGTGCAGTCCTACGTCACCGGACTAATCTTCACTGTACTTTAGACCGCGATGGAAACACAGACAGCAGCAGGCCTGGGGGAAAATGAGTTCCTGGGACAAATTGTTCTTGGTAGTTTCGGAGGAAACAGGGCTAAAGAGTAACTTAAATACACAGTGATAATGACAATATAACAAAACAGGTGTGAAGATTTGATGTGTCCATGACAACTGATGACTGGTGAGAAACAGGTAACTCATGAATGCAAACTGAAAGTCCATGAAAACAAAACTAAACCCATCTTTTAACACCACAGTTCTCATTTTTCATGCCAACATTCATTGTTTATATCCCTTACTGCCTACATCAAATACAAACCCGATTCCAAAAAAGTTGGGACACTGTACAAATTGTGAATAAAAACAGAATGCAATGATGTGGAAGTTTCAAATTTCAATATTTTATTCAGAATACAACATAGATGACATATCAAATGTTTAAACTGAGAAAATGTATAATTTTAAGGGAAATACAAGTTGATTTTAAATTTCATGGCATCAACACATCTCAAAAAAGTTGGGACAAGGCCATGTTTCCCACTGTGTGGCATCCCCTCTTCTTCTTATAACAGTCTGCAAACGTCTGGGGACTGAGGAGACAAGTTGCTCAAGTTTAGGAATAGGAATGTTGTCCCATTCTTGTCTAATACAGACTTCTAGTTGCTCAACTGTCTTAGGTCTTCTTTGTGGCATCTTCCTCTTTATGATGCTCAAATGTTTTCTATGGTGAAAGATCTGGACTGCAGGCTGGCCATTTCAGTATCCGGATCCTTCTTCTACGCAGCCATGATGTTGTAATTGATGCAGTATGTGGTCTGGCATTGTCATGTTGGAAAATGCAAGGTCTTCCCTGAAAGAGACGACGTCTGGATGGGAGCATATGTTGTTCTAGAACTTGGATATCCCTTTCAGCATTGATGGTGCATTTCCAGATGTGTAAGCTGCCCATGCCACACGCACTCATGAACCCCATCCCATCAGAGATGCAGGCTTCTGAACTGAGCGCTGACAACAACTTGGGCTGTCCTTGTCCTCTTTAGTCCAGATGACATGGTGTCCCAGTTTTCCCAAAAGAACTTCCAATTTTGATTGGTCTGACCACAGAACAGTTTTCCACTTTGCCACAGTCCATTTTAAATGAGCCTTGGCCCAGAGAAAACGCCTGCGCTTCTGGATCATGTTTAGATATGGCTTCTTTTTTGACCTATAGAGTTTTAGCCGGCAACGGCGAATGGCACGGTGGATTGTGTTCACTGACAATGTTTTCTGGAAGTATTCCTGAGCCCATGTTGTGATTTCCATTACAGTAGCATTCCTGTATGTGATGCAGTGCCGTCTAAGGGCCGGAGATCACGGGCATCCAGTATGGTTTTCCGGCCTTGACCCTTATGCACAGAGATTGTTCCAGATTCTCTGAATCTTTGGATGATATCATGCACTGTAGATGATGAGAACTTCAAACTCTTTGCAGTGTTTCTCTGAGAAACTCCTTTCTGATATTGCTCCAGTATGTTTGGCCGCAGCATTGGGGGAATTGGTGATCCTCTGCCCATCTTGACTTCTGAGAGACACTGCCACTCTGAGAGGCTCTTTTTATACCCAATCATGTTGCCAATTGACCTAATAAGTTGCAGATTGGTCTTCCAGCTGTTCCTTATGTGTACATTTAACTTTTCCGGCCTCTTATTGCTCCCTGTCCCAACTTTTTTGGAATGTGTAGCTCTCATGAAATCCAAAATGAGCCAATATTTGGCATGACATTTAAAAATGTCTCACTTTCAACATTTGATATGTTATCTATATTCTATTGTGAAAAAAATATAAGTTTATGAGATTTGTAAATTTGTAAATTCCAACTTTTTTGGAATCGGGTTTGTAAAATGTAGGCTATTGTCTTCCCTGAATATTAATGTTGATTATTTTTCTGTATGTTATTATTATTATATTACTAAAAAAGAATGCCACTGAATGCCAAATAGCAAATTTGCTTTGACTGGACAGGGTGGAATATCATTATGATTAGTTTCACAGTTCATGTGAATATTCTGCAGAACACTGAAACTGTACATCGGTAGCTTATCACAGACAGCAGTCAGTCAGCAAGCAAGAAGCTCTCGTATTGTTATTCCAACGGAAAACAAGAAAACAAAAGCTGAAGGAATTTATCTTGCATGTCTGGTTTGTTTAGTGATATCAGTTTTGATATTGTGTCTTGGTATCATGTTTTGTGAAGGCTAACAGAAACAAACACTGAATTAAAGAGTTAACGATAAACCATCTCGTCTGCTGCACTGGTGTAAACGGTCAGGTTTTACACCCTGTCTACACCAGACGAGTTGCCTCAAAAGCAAATAGAACCCGTTATCATCAGTGATGCTGTCTATTCAAGTTGCCAACAGTAAATAGAAGTCTTGTTCTATTTCTGGTGTAATCTGTGTGATCAGGGGTGGAATGGGGCAAAAAAGTGTCCCTGATAAACCCACCATAAAGCCATTTTTAACATTGCTTACTAACATAAAAAAATATAAATGCTATTTATACAGAAATATAAATGCTATTCATTTTTTTATTTTTATTGAATTCTTATCATTAACATTAATGAATGACATACTTCTTTACATTATAATTTGTCTTTCCTGGTGCACATGACAAATAATAAATAATATTGACACATCTCTTTTCCATACAGGGAAGTGTAATATCAGTAAAGTTCAATACCTACCATAAATCAGTCCATATAACACAATGTTCTGGTATGGTAGAAGACTTGCAGAATAACCCTTTCAGTTGTAGTATTTGTCCTTTTTAGGAGCTTGACATCTCCTGTCATTTTATGGAAGAGAGCTCCGTTTGTGGAAAAGACTGTACAAATTCATATGTTCATGAACAATACAGCATATTAGAATGAGAGTGAAGACCCTGGTGAAGCCCGAGGGATGGAGGAGCCTGATGAAGCTGTAGGGGTGGAGGGATGGAGTGCAGCCGATAGCCTGGAAGTCCGTGTACGATGGTGTGGCGGCGACTGACCAGGGAGTAGCCGGTGGGACAAGGAAGCCCGGTGGAGCCGAGGGCACTAGGAGCCATGGCAGAGCCGATTTGTTGACGGTCCAAGGTGGAACTGAGGGCTCAGAGGAGCCTGGGACTCCTCACGCCAGGGCAGGCGGGCAAAGCAGATCAGGGCAACATGGCAGGGCTGATAGTGAGGGGCTGAAGGGAGCCAGCGTACGCAGAGCAGAGGGAATGGCTGGCTCCGGTGAAGCGTGCAGAAGATTGGGTGTGGATGAAGGCTCTGTGATGGACAGGACTGGTGGTGGTGACAACTAGAGTTGGACGGGACCAGTGTTGACGATGAAAACAGTTGTGGAAAAGACTGTACAAATTCTAAAATGCTGTAAAAATACAGCACATTAGCAGTGTTGGGGGTAACTTATTACAAGTAACTTGAGTTACGTAATCAGATTACTTTTTCAAGGAACTAGTAAAATAATGCATTACTTTTAAAATTTACAGAAAAATATCTGAGTTACTTTTTCAAATAAGTAACGCAAGTTACTGTGTTTTCCCATTTATTGACTGACAGCTCTCTTGTCCCAATGTTTAGACAAATTGTAAGTGCGGAGTCGTTGTGTGTAAACATGATGGTTATTGTAGTTCTAGGCTAAATGTAAGCGCGCATTTACTAATCTGTATTACAATACTAATCTCATTTGCACGAAAAAAAAAAAAAACTATTCAGTATTCCTCAAAATTAATAAAATCTGTAAAATGCTAAATCAGAATACTATGCAAACCTCCAATAATTAAATATGTTAAATAAATATTTTTTGCATTCAATCTCACTTTATTGACCAATGTACTTGCTGCTGACCTTTAATTATTCAGTTAAACCTTACGCAAAAATGACTTTTTTTGTTTTTATTGGTGAAGTAAGTGTTACCTGAGGCTTATTATTTCACTTTTGGGTGTGAAAGGGTCTTTACATTTTTGGTGAAAAAAAATTCCAGCCCGGTGAAAAAAGTAACACAAAAGTAATGTAACATTACTCTTCTTAAAAAGTAACTAAGTACCGTAATTAGTTACTTTTTAAGGGAGTAAAGCAATATTGTAATGCATTACTTTTCAAATTAACTTTCCCCAACAATTCATGTGAGAGTGATTAGTGAAGGATCATGTGACACCGAAGACTGGAGTAATGATGATAAATTCAGCTTTGATCACAGGAATAAATTACACTTTACTATATATTCATCACACATCTTCTTTTCAAAACATTAAAAAAGAAAATTATTTTAAACTTTTGATAGCCTGTGTGTTCCTTAATGCATTTGAACTAATTAGCAAATTATATATTTATTTTAGTAGCTATGACACTTTCCAAACATGGGACATAGGCTACTTGAATATGAAAGTTGCCAGTTTTAGTGTTTAGTGTAAATTTGAGAATGATATTTTGAGTTTTATGAATCATTTTCAAATGATAGTGAAACCGAGCCTGGAAACAGATACAAACTCTTATCTGATATGCTGAAGACGGCTACATTAATGTTTCTTTATCCATCGTGTGACGAATAATGTAAATGGCATTAAAATTGGAGGAATTCGAAAAGGTGAGTAGTAGTTTACATCACTGGAAATTAATATCCGACGTTTAACATTTTTCATTGTAAACAGTTGGCAAATATTGCTGTATTGTCTCGTCACGTTCAGCTGCTTATCTTATCTCGGGTCGCATTCTTCAAGCATTAAAAAGTGTGTTATGAAACGCTGCTGCTCGGTTTCTGTGGACAGTAAATCCTGCCTCCTTAAACTTGATTAGATATCTCAAACATTTTGAAATTGACAAGTGCTTTTAGACCACTGAGACTGAGCACGCTACAGAGATAACAGTTTTTGCCTCAAGTGGGCCGCGTAGGCCATCCTGACGGAAGAATATAAGCAGTGTTCGGGAAAGTCACTTTGAAAAGTAATGCATTACAATATTGCGTTCCTTTAAAAAGTATCTTATTGCGTTACTTAGTTACTTTTCAAGAAAAGTAATGGGTTATGTGTATAGACTGTGTCCATGTCGTTACCCATAGGATTCTGAAAAGCAGTTCTGAAGCGTAAAGTAGGGTCGAGCTGGCCGTTATCACTCCCAGATAATAGAAAATGTGCAAAGAGGCGGGACGTGGGTGGAGCTGAGGTGATATGATGACTAACAGACAGCAGAAGAAACTGCAATTCACCTGTCACTCAAAGTGGCCACGCCCTTAATTATGCAGAAATGTAAGGCTTTATATAATGTAAACGAATGAGTTATAAAAAAATTCACCCGTGAATTTCACCCGTTGTCATGAAGGGCAAAATTAGCTGTATAGACCAAAAGCACTATTTGTCCCAGGCTGTAAACATGTGTTTTTCTGCTGTAAAGTTCGGCATTTTAACATGGAGCTCAATGAGAGTCTGCTCCCTTCTGGAGCCGGTCTCTAGTGGCCAGTCGATGAACTGCAGTTTAAGTCACTTCCGTATTGGCTTCAACAGAAACTGGGGGAGATTGCTGCTTGGTTACGTTACTTTTGCATTACTTTTTCTCACCTGGGCTGGGCTTGTTTGTTTTTTGTTCTATTTTTGTGAAAATGTAAAGACCCTTATACACCAAAATTGAATTAATAAGCCTCATGCTGAGGTAAAAATGCTAATTCACACGTGTACAGTAGAGAATGCCCCTCAATACATTTGAAAAAGTAACGCGTTACTTTACTTGTGTAATGTCTAGTGTTTTGGTTTTGTTTCATGTTCGTGTTTCATGTTCAATGTCATGTTTCCTGTTGTCATGTGATTCCATTGTGCCCTCATGTAATCCTGCCATGTACTCCCTTGTTCTATGTTGTCATGAATAGTCTGTGTATTTAAGCCCTCATGTTTGCCAAGCTTCTTTGTCTAGCTTTGTAAATGTAACCCGCTGTTGGTGTGTGTTCAGTGTCATGTCATGTCATGTTCTAGTCATCGTTTGTTTTGTATCTGTTCATGTTTATCATTAAACTGCACTTGGGTTCATCTTTAAGCTTGCCTCCAGTGGGTTTCCTCTGTTACAGAAAGTTAGACCATAACAATGAACCCAGCAGTTTGTTTACTTCGCCTCCGTCAAGAGGATCAATGCATTGAGTATTATGTAAAAGATTTTTGTGAACTCTCTCACCTGGTGGACTTCACTGATGTGGCACTAAAGGACATTTTTCGCCATGGACTTAATGAACCAGTTCAGTCTTGATTGCCGGGGAAGAAATTCACTTTTCCTTGGCCCAATATATTGACCATGCATTATAATATATTGGAACAGCACCAGTCATGACTGCAAAGCCCTGCAAAGAGTCGTGTGCTTATCCGAGCGTATCTCAGGGTCAGCTCCCCCGTCTCTGCAGGACGTCTACACCAAATGCTGCAAAGGTAGAGCTACTAAGATCATCAAGGACTCTAATCACCCTGCAAACCCTCATTTCATGCTGCTGCCATCTGGTAAGAGCTTCCGAAGCCTGATGGCCAAAACTGAGAGACTCAGGAGGAGCTTCTTCCCCCAGGCCATCAGACTCCTGAACTCAGTCACTTAACATCACGTGACTTCACTTCAGGATAAACATCGATACACTGACATTGCACTGCACTTTCTGTTCTCGTTGTTACTGTGTAACAACCTGTTATAAACCTGTTTGCACATTATACTCTTTATACATTTGTTAACCACATATTTATAAGTCTACAGTTTACTCACTGCACAGTTTACTCACTGCACAGTTTATTTCACTTATTTTATTCCACTTCTTTATTTATTTTTATTTAAAAAATGTTCTACTTGATTTATTTATAATTCTACAGATAGATATATATATATATATATATATATATATATATATATATATATATATATATATATATATATATATATATATATAGTACTTTTTATTCTATTTCTATTATAATTTCCTCCTTGTGTTTTTAACTGTGAATTTGCACTGTCCATGGAGCGGACCTGTTTACATTTCACTGCCGGTTGTATATTCTGTATATAACTGTGTATGTGACAAATAAAACTCTCTTGAATGAATCTTGAATCTTGAATGCCCTTTTACTGAGTGGTTCCTCGTTTACTGTGGGAATTGTGAATGAGGGACTTCACAATCCCACAGTACCCGCTCCAGCCCGTGACCAGAGTCCAGAGAGGGCTCCAGCTCCTGACCAGCATCCAGAGAGGGCTCCAGCCCATGACCAGAGTCCAGAGAGGGCTCCAGCTCCTGACCAGCATCCAGAGAGGGCTCCAGCCTGTGACCAGAGTCCAGAGAGGGCTCCAGCCTGTGACCAGAGTCCAGAGAGGGCTCCAGCCCCTGACCAGCGTCCAGAGAAGGCTCCAGCCCGTGACCAGCATCCAGAGAGGGCTCCAGCTCCTGACCAGTGTCCAGAGATGGCTGTAGCCCCTGACCAGCATCCAGAGATGGCTCCAGGCCATGACCCCATAGCTCCGCCCAAGAATTTTTACGGCAGTAGGTACCTGGGCTAAGGCCATGGAGGCTGTGCCTCTCTGGCCCCCTGAACTGCCTGCACCGCTATGGTCTCTTGAACTTCCTGCACCACCATGGTCCCTTCAACTGCCTGTGCCACCATGGCTTCCTGAATTTCCTGCACCGCCATGGTCCCTTGAACTGCCTGCGCCGCCATGGCTTCCTAGCCTGCCTGCATTGCCCAAGCTCCACGGCCTATGTCCGCCCGCCATCCCTCCTCCAAGACCACCCTCCTGGACTGTTGGAGGTTTTGTTTTGTGTTCATGTTTCATGTTCATATTTTGTTATGTTCAATGTAAATGTTTCCTGTTGTCATGTGATTCCATTGTGCCCTCATGTGATCTTGTCATGTGTTCCTTTGTAATGTTTTCCATGTTGTCATGTTCTCATTGGTTCATTGTTTGATCATTGTTCACAGGTGTCCCTTGTCTTATCATCAGTAGTGCATTTAAGACCTCATATTTGCCATGTGTCTTTGTTTGACTGTTGTAAATGTAACCCGCTGTTGGTGAGTGTTATGGTAAAGTCTGTTCTAGTCATGTCATGTCCTAGTCATCGTTTGTTTTGTATCTGTTCATGTTTATCATTAAACTGCACTTGGTTTCATCTTTAAGCTTCCCTCCATTACTACTAGTTACTTGAAAAAGTAATCTGATTACATAACTCAAGTTACTTGTAAAGGCTGATTTACACCCTCTACGCCGTGGGCTACACGTTGATTTTCATTTATACTTCTGCGTCCTTGTTCACATTCTTCTCTGCAAGTACTTACGAGTTTCATCTAATCTTCGGCGTAAACGCAACCCACAAGAACACCTCAATGCCCCCTTTCAAAATATTGCTTACAGCACCCCCTGATGTTCTGTGAATGCCTCTTTTAAAAACAATACATGTTTTCATTGCTGTTCTTTCTGATATTTCTTTTTAATTTCCTTTTTCTTTCAGTGACCCTGGACATGGTGCATTTGTAGCATTCAGTAAGTTGTTGATGGCTTGGGAGTAGATCCGAGAAACTGCAGCCGCTCAAGGGCGCAACGGTTTGCGGAACCACTGCAACGATGAGCTGTTTTTGTATGTTAGCACCACCCTGGACCCCTCTACAAAAACCCAAAAGGATCTGTCCATTGGCTTTTGGATTATTGACAAAAATAAGCTCTGTGACTAACAAAAGTTTGTGATACTTGCATGCTTTGTTCATCATTAATAAAAACAAATGGTATGTATTTTAAAGTATAAATACAATTGGCAGAAGACAAAAGCTAAAAATGAACTACACTACAGACACATGACTTCAACGTCCCCATCATTAAGCTTCAACTCTTTCAGGCTTTATTTAAATAATTTTCCATGGAAGTTATGCTGCGTTCCAGGCAACCCACAACCCATGTTTTCCCAACCTTCTACCCGTGAAAGTGCACTGGAACGGCAGTCAAACCCGTGACTTCCCACCCGCGATCTCGTACTAGATCGATGTACTCCCAGTTACGCGCTCTGACATCACATAGCCCGCGAAACAACAATGGAAGCCCCTACGGATGTGGTGTTTATGGTATAATAAAAAGTATAACAGCTTCTCCTGCCTTATGTGATGCTTTTTCTCCTCCATTTCCCTCAAATAAGTAAGCACCTTTGGCCATAGAAATGATTGTAAATGAGCATAAGCCCCGTACGGTCCACCATGCTTTGTTTACATCTAGCTGCCACAATTCCTTGTGCTCAGGCAGTTTGGTGTGACTTTGCCTGCAACACTACAAAGTTGTGAGTCGTGGTCTGAAGCCGTAACTTACGGGCTCAAAAACCTGCCTGGAACACAGCATAAGAATAGTTTGCAAGAGAGTGATTATAAACACAACAAAGCTTATCTTCAACATATCTTCAGCTTGTGTTCACCATAGATCTTATGAACCAAAAACCCAGTGACTTCAGGATGACAGAACTGCTGAAATGCAAACTCGTTTGTGGGTTTTGGCTTACAAGAATGCATAATCCCTGCAGCACTGTTTTCACTTGTGTGTAGTGTAACTAGTACATTAACTTCTTACAGGCAAACTAGTGACCTTTACTTAGAAGGTGAAGTGTGTAATTTCTGTGCCTCTAGTGTCATCCATTGAAATGGCAAAAATTATGACTGTTTTCCCAAACCCTCCCAAAAACAGTCCCAGCCCAGAATTGTGCTGTTGGTTGCACAATGTTTCCGGGGTTTCATACAAGATGCTTAAAATGCTTGAATTTGAATACATAAGTCCTGCATGGGAAACCCTTGAAAACAGCCATATTTCTTGAAAAGTGCTTGAATTATTGAAAGACAATATCCCAGACAGCAACATGGTGTCTGCCCAGATCCGGCCCACATCTGGTACGCGTTGAATCCACATCTACCAGATGTGGCCCGGATCTGGGCCGATACAATGGTGCTGTCTGGGATATGTGAAATTACTGTTTCATTTTATTGATAAAACCATCTTGTGAAACAAAATGAACGCTGCAGCCCATCTGATAGAGCCAGAGCCATTGCACATAGCTATGAGCGTGATATTGCTCATGTAAATATCCAAGTATATGACATAGCTTTCATTCTTCAGGTCATGAGAAAAATATCAGTTTGAATAAGGAAAGCGATATCTTTGTCAGAGTATTCTTTCAATGGTTAAAGTTAACACAGTCATTGCATGTGCTGCACTTGTACCATTTTGTTTTATTTTTATTTATCTATTTACCTTTTTTAGAATGATAATAAAGATATTGTTTGATACGTGAAATCTCTGATTGTAGTCCTTGAAAACCAAAAAAGTAGTGCTTGAATATTTCAGTATCTGTATGAACCCTGCTATAAGTTAACCTGTCTTTGCTCATTAAAGGGATAGTTCACCCAAAAATGAAAATTACCCCATGAGTTACTCATCCTTAAGTTATCCTAGGTGTGTATGACCTTCTTCTTTCAGACGAATACAATCAGAGTTATATTAACAAATGTCCTGGCTCTTCCAAGCTTTATAATGGCAGTGAGGCGCTTGTACACAAATTAGCCACCAATTCTGCAGAATGTATTGTGTTTGTGACTGTGGAGGAAATTCTGTGAAATTCTGTATTTGAACAGCGACACATTCAAAACAGTAGCTCAAATGATAAAATCAGCCAAAATATTTACATACAAGAGGCAGGCATGTGTAAAACTGTGACGAATTATGAACGACTTCAGATTCTGTGGAATTACACACACAGTCCAGGCAGATCAACTTATTGCCAATATCCGCTAATGCAAAACACCCTATTGAACAGGGACAAAGTTGACTTTCAAACAGGCACATGAGGCAAATATCAACCACCTCTCATTTGCATTCTACTATTTCAGGTTCAGGTTCAAAATTCCCTGTATTTACTGTACATCACAAGAGGCCAACTGTGATCTGCAGGATCTGTATGCTGAAGGACGTGTTCTGATGTTCCATGACAGAGATCACTGCTTCCTGGAAATTGAGAGGATGTTAACTCTTTCCCCGCCATTGACAAGTTTTATGGCTTATACGGTAGGCATAGGCGGAGGGTGATCCAACTCTAGGGTAAGGCTAGATGTGATTCCTCCTTAAAAACACATTTAAATACAATGTCATGAAAAAGTTACGTGTCGCCTATCAACAACCTACACATCCCAGTATAAACGCTCTTGTTATTAAAGTGGTTATGTTCACAAACGGAGACAAGGATATGAGTGATTTGGCAAATAATAAATAACCTAACCATTGCCTTACCTAATGCAGCAAAACATATGCGTTTTCTTTAAATTCTGAACAGATTATCGCCGGAAAAAGCGTGCATAAAATCACTCCCTTATGCTGCGTTCACACCGAACACGAATTGAGCATCTGGAGCGAGTGATTTCCATGTTAAGTCAATGCAAAGACGCGTCCAGTTCACGTCATTTCGCCTCGAATGCACGTCTATTTCGTTTCAAACGCTCAATTGATATGCGCATCCAATTCGCTGTGGACAGGCGAGTGGATTCAAAATGTTCAAGTGTCCAACTAGGTGCGATAGACGCAAATTTGACGCTCTATTCGCGTTTGGTGTGAACAGCATCACTCGATTAAGCCGACTGTACGATGAATATCTTATTTAGCCTACAGAATGTCTACACGTTTTTGTTGCAAGTTAAATTATAACAATCTCAGCACAGGACAAAAACTCTCTAAGTTTTATTCTCTAACTTAATTCTCTAACGTTCAAGAAATCATCAGATATGTTTGTGATTGGCTACATTGTTCAACGCTGCAAAAATACATTGTAAATAGAAAAGCCTGTTTATATTATTTTCGACAATCACCAAATCTGTTTATGTTTATCAGTTTATGATGAGATTACTAATCTGTTTACGCCTCTGATTGGTCATTAGCATTCCTAAACTCAACGCAGTCGTGTGTGATTGGTTGTAGTGTGCAATGACGGTAGGGGGCGCTATTACATCTTCTGAAAGAGTACAGAATCTCCTGATCAAAACCCAGTAGAAGAAGAAGCAGAAATGAATGATATCATGGCTGCGTCCGAAACCCTAGGCTGCTGACTCGTTGCCTCAATGCCTTATCAGACAATGGCTTGTACGGCAGCGCTTGTGCATGAAGGCACCTCACGAAACTGATTTCGGACAGACTTCTGAGGCAGTGTACCTGTTTAATGATCTACAGCAAAATAGAGAGAGCTTTGGTGAGAACTAAACAAATATTAATGACTACAGTAGTAATTTCTTGCTGGAAATGACATCAGAAGTGGAAAATATTGGTCAAAAAAACGTACATTTGCACACAAACTGACCAGCAGCTGCAACTTTCGGACACCATCTTTTCCCCCCAGCTCAGCTGTCACATAATGAAATGCACAGGATTGTGGGATATTAATGACAGTGAAGGATACATCTATGCTCCTTCAAAAATCCATCAGATGAAGGTCTCTCAGGAGACAGGAAGTGAAGCTAACATTGGATTCGGACGTGCCTTGATACCTTGCTACCTTGAAATGTGTCCTCCGAAAGTTTCCATCTTCCAGGTTTCAGAAGCAGCCCATATGTAAGCAGATGTATATGTAAAATAACACGTCATCAACATTAAACATCATATGAATCAATACTGCCTAATGTCACTGAATGAAATGTGGACCCAGGATGAGCTCCAGGACTGTGAAGCTTTGGGTGTTGACGGACTCCATCTGTGATTTTCTTAGCTTTTTGCTCAAAATGTTGCTTTTTTTTATGAAACTCACCCACATTAAAGTAAAAAATGAATGCATGAAGCTAGAATAAACCTGTTTGTTGTTTAAAAGCAGCTGGTCTGCTCTTTCTTTTGATATATATCTTCATCTTCAATACAATATTCTGGGAGCCATGACATTTTTGTGAAAATGATCAAAAACACTGGCGGTGGCTTTTTTTTTGGGCTGGCGGGGAAAGAGTTAAAAGATTTAATAATGTATCAAACATGTTTACCCTAGATAAACTCTAATACTCATGTTATCAAATGTTTGCTAAAGATGCAATAATGTTACACACGTCTTGTGCAAAGGTGCTTGCTTTTTTGCTTATTTTAGGCACCTAACTTCCTCTTACTAAGAAAGGAAATCACATTCCTACGGACTGAGATAAAGAAATAAACAATAATCACATGGTTTACGAGGAGCTGTTTTGCATATTCATGATACACTTTTTGCTGCTTGTGAATTTCCTTCTTCCTTGTAGAGGGAGGTTGATAAATATATAGTCAGAAAGGGAGGGAAGGAAAACAAAAGCCACATTTGACAATGAATGATGACATACGCATGGACTCACCATTCAGATCAAACAAACTGTCTTGCTCAATAGCTTTAATTATAAATAAGTCATTATTTATAAGCTGCAACAGCCTTTAGCAGTAAAAGCAAATGATCAAGGTTTTGCACCACATATATGGGGTCGTTTAACATCAGGTAGACAGAACCAAACAATTATTTGAAATCAAAGCATAATAAAAAAGCATTGAAGTAACAAACAGCTCAAAACTTTCTATTGAATTTAAAGGTGTGTCTAAGTAATGGACTAAATTTATATCTCCAGTACATTAGATGCCAGCTTTGCCATCAGTCACGATTAAAATCAAAACAGAAACTATTTGACTGAAACATTTGATTTCGTGACAACATCAGGGTTTCCCAGCGTGCCAATACATAGTTAACATGAAATACTTTTGCGGTATTACTTGTTAATCTCCATCTACAACTGTTAAAAACTATTTTGCTAATTGTTTTTAAATTGTAGTGCAGCTTTTTTAGAGCTAGCACCTGTTCATTGTATTTTTATATACTTGCATATTTTAAAACTTAATTTGTAAGACTTTATGGTTTTTGTTTTAAATTACACTAGCAACAAGCAAAGAATACTTTTATGTTTTTGTATGCATATTAATATACTATGTATTAAAATGTCACGCCACTAGCTATGTTTCCATCCACCTATTTTTATGCACATTTTGGAATATTGCAAAAAAAAAAAATGAAATAAAAACGTTGGATGGAAATTGCAAGATGTGCATAAATTAAAAAAAAATAAAAATAAAAAACTAAAGCGCTCAATTGAGGTGGATGTTTTTTATCCAATAAGAATACATGCACTTAAACTATGATGGAAACACATTTACTGAATAAATCCCTCAGAACCTAAGCAGAGGCTGCGATTGGATAACTGGCCTAACCAGTGGACCAATGGCGTTGCAGCATCTCAAATGTTGGTTTGGTGGCTCTGAAATGCCTCAAAGTCTGTGATCAGAATGATTGGGTTTAATTCCCTCCAGATGCGTCTCACACGGCTGCGTTCCCAAACACCAGCATCCCAACGCAAGAGAACATGCCAGCGTTTACTGTGTTTTGCCTGACTCTGTGTGTGTGTGTGTTTTGCCCGACTCTGAGACCAAACTCATTTATGATGTGTGTGTGTGTGTGTATGTTTCACCTGACTCTGAGACCAAACTCATTTATGATGTGTGTGTGTGTTTGCCCGACTCTGAGACCAAACTCATTTATGATGGAGGGAAAAAGAGCTTGATCAGCAACTTAGTTTTTTTTAACAGGTATATGTATATATTTTTGTTACTACTGATAATTTCACCTTTAAATATAGCATTTTTATTCATGAGAGCAATGAGCACCAAAAAAAAAAAAAAAAAAAAAAAAAGAAGCCAAATACATTTATTTTAATGAATGTTTAAGGGACAAGGAGCAGTAAGTACATCTTTTTTCATTGCACTTGCCAATACAACTCTGAGAACTTATTTCCTGTTCACATTAATGATTATAAGGCACTGGCAGGTAATAAACATGTTGCTACTTGGACACCTTGAACTACACGTGACAAGTAAAGTATGATGTTTTATATATATTTATAACTGAAACATACAACAACATAATGCACACAAGCTCATGTTAATGGAACATCTTTGCAAACAGATGCTATATTTAAAATCTGCTTAGACCGTCTCCTCTGAAGAGAAAACATGAAACTGGACTAACATATGCACTGACAGTCAAAATAGATATTAGCCAATCAAAGTGTGATACAATTACACAAATAACTATATGCACATATGAAAACAGTGGCTAAAGCATCAGTATAATTATAATAATAATAATAATGATGTCATCATTATGTTGAATTGACATCTAAAGCCTCAATTTTTGTAAAGACAGTATATAAAATTGATTTTTATGTCAAGGCTTCAACATCTTTTGACACACATATGAATGTAAATCATGACTAATTAGTGCAAAGAATACACTATTCTCTTGCCTGAGAGCGGACATTTGAACATTGAGATGACTAATGTCAATTTTGCATAGCAGGAAAGATGCGAGATGTCCTTTGTACATTCAAATTACATAACATAACATGTAACATTAAAGTACAATGAAATATAATGTCCAGTACCGTGGCACGATTCAGAAATTGCAATGCGTCAAATTGTAGTGCTCGACATGAATACTACAATAAAAACTTATCAGGGGATTACAGAATACAATGAAAAGTCTGCAGGAAACAAGGAAGCACATCTATTCCTATTTAAAAGTGATTCTGTGGTGGAGTAGAATTGAATGAACAATTAGCAGCAGACTTACTAACTACAAACTTACTCTGAACAGGTCTGGCCCTTAATGACTGTAATTACATAAAACTACATTAAGAAAACTCAAATTACATCTCAGCTTCTGTCCAAATCAAATCTGCAGCCTTTGAGAAAAGGTACAGTTTGCTACACATTAGGAGCAACAATTGATGCAATGTGCATCAACCTCTTTAAAAACAACTAGACACACATTTGACTTTGTAGCCATACACAGTTACCACATGTACTATGTGATAAGTCATTTAGGTTTCTGAGACTTTAAAGAGCCCCAATCCGAAACCTCCAAAAACATGAAAACACAAGAGTTATACTGTAAAAAAAAAAAAAGGGCAAAAACAGTATATTCAGGGGTACATCAGCTTGTCACAGGGGCAGTACCCTCAAAGGGAAAAGATAGTACCTTAGCTGCACCTAAATTCTACATATTAGGGTAATAACATGTACCCTTAAAAGTAACACAGTGAACCTTTTAGGGGTAACACGGTACACCAGGGGTGGGCACTTCCAGTCCTGGAGGGCCACTGTCCTGCGGAGTTTAGCTCCAACCCTGATAAAATTCACCTGCCTGTAGCCTTCTACTAATCCTGAAGACATTGATTAGCTGGTTCAGGGGTTTGATTAGGGTTGGAGCTAAAGAATGCCTGCTTTAAGGCATAGATCTTCAACCCTGCTCCTGGGGACCCACTATCCTACAGAGTTTAGCTCCAACTCCAATCAAACACACCTGAAACAGCTAATCAAGCTCTTCAGGATCACTTGAAAATACACAGGCAGGTGTGTTGAAGCCTTGCAGCACCCATGAGCAGGGTTGAAGACATGTGGAGGCTAAGTATTGTAACCCATAGTAGGGAACAAACCGTGGACACACACCTGGAGCAGTGGGAAGCGATTGGCGATTGCCTTACTCAAGAGCACCACAGTCATTTCCTACCAATATTGAGAATCAAACCCGCAACCTTTGGGTTACCAGACTCTCTAATCATTAGGTCACGACTACCACCTTACAATATGGTTTACAATACTTAGCCTTCACATGTCTTCAACCCTGCTCAAGGGTGCTGCAAAGCTTCAACACACCTGCCTGTTGTAACCCTAAAGATACAATTTTTGGACATTTTTTTTCTGAGAGATCTATGTATGGGCAAGGTGTTCTATATTTTTGAGAACAGGGGTGTCCAATCCCGCTCCTGGAGGGCCACTGACCTATGGGTAACATGGTACATAGTTGTCCCTTTAAGGCAGAGGTCTTCAACCCTGCTCCTGGGGACCTGCTGTGCTACAGAGTTTAGCTCCAACCCCAATCAAACAGACCTGAACCAGCTAATCAAGGTCTTACTGGGCATACTAGAAACTTTCAGGCAGGTGTGTTCAGCCATTTGGAGCTAAACTCTGCAGGACAGTGGCCCTCCAGGACCGAGTTTGGACACCCCTGGTATAGAGCAGTGGGAGATGCTCCATCTGGTATGGAGCAGTGGGGGTTCCCAGGACAGGTTTGAGAACAACTGGTAGAGAGAACTGACAGGAAGTGAAGTGGGGGAGAAAGGAGGACAGGATCGGGAATGGTGAAAGTTTGGTTGCCAAAGCGCAAAAGCACTACATGTTGGAGCACTGCCCATGAGGTTATCAGCTGAGAGACTATTAATGCATTGTCTTTTTCATGGACCCAAAGTTTCAAAGAATCAGAAGAACTCTCCCCTGGACTTGAGCTTGAGAATCTCTGCAGCCAGCTGTTGTGGATCTTTCAGCTGTGGGAACATTTCCATAACTTTGTTTACGTGATGTGGGTTAAAAATCGCATGAAGCTTCTTCCTGACTTCCTCTCTTTCTTCCTGGAAAGCGCTGGACTGTGGCATGGCTGAGTGCTGCTGGCTTCTGTAGCCATCGGGAAACCTGTGTGAGCTAGGGCAGGGTAAAGGTTCGGGTAAACTGCTCCCCTGTGGTAAGTAGACAGGGTAAGACCAGCCGCCAAAACCAGGAAGACTGTAACTCTGGACAGGGTTGGACAGAGGTAGGGAGCTGTAGGCACTATAGTTGGGCTGAAGGTTGGAGTAAGGGCTCATGTCATAGTAGTGCTGGCCACCTGCAGGTGTGGCAGGGATACCGGACAATGGTGGATGACTTGATCTCATCCTATGCAAGTCGTCAATGCTCTGGGATGGCTCTGAAAACTGGCTTTCATAGGATCCAAGCCCAGAGTCGGAACTGATAATAGACGAAGGGTTTGTTGAGAATGGTGCTTGCAGACTGGTTCTGTCAACCAAAGCACTGCGCTGTCCCACTGTGGCTCTATTTGAGGGTTTTTTCTTGGACAAAATGTCATCCCAGTAATTGAGCATGAGACCCCGGCTGTCAGAGCGCTCAGGCTCCAATTTCAGCTTCTGTTCAAGTTCTTGCTCCAAGGAGGGAGAGCTGGACCCAAACCCGGGGTCATTCCTTGGGTACATGGCTCTCCCAGATATTCTGCGGTCCTCTTTAGAACCGGACAGTCTGGCATTCTCTCGAAGCTCATCGGCTAGAGACCGCTGTGACTGGTTAGTGCGCTCTGGGTGGTAGAACTTACACTTGATCCCATATGTGCACTTTTTTCCTGAAGAGTAAAAAGAAAAATGTGTTGTAAGATCAGGGTTTGAGCTAAACTCTGCAGAGCAGGTGCCCTCCAGGGTCAGATGTGAGGAACCCTGGTTCTTCCATTCATCCACTTTGTATGTTGACATAGAGGGCAGAGGTCTTCAATCTTGCTCCTGGAGATACACTGTCCAGCAAAGTTCATTTCCAACCTGCTCCAACACACCTGCTTGTGGTTTTCAAGCAATCTGGAAGACCTTGATTCAGGTGTGTTTGATTAAAGTTGGAGCTAAACTCTGCAGGACAGTAGGTTTCCAGGAGCTGGACTGAAGACCTCTGATATAAGGTTAGGTCAAATAATTGGGCTGTCAATTCATAAAAAATGTAATGAATGAATTACAAAAAATGCAGATATTTTAAGGGCACTTAGGGGTTAGAGTGACCTAACCCTAAGTCCACACCAAAGGGGAGTTAATCTAAGAAAAAAACACCTCCCTAAAATGCCTTGTTTGTAGTCCTGCCATTAATTCTGTGACTTTACTATGTCATCATGTTACATGTTTGCATAATACCCAAAAATCCAACAATGTAAGTGATTTTACTATGTCAAGCAGTGCAAAAAAAAAAAAAAAAAAAAATTTAATTGTCCAGCTGACCAGTCAGAGCAGACCAGGCTTTTCGAAAAGGCAGGTTTAAGGAGAAGCCATTTTCAGCCCTTTTTTTTTATTTTATTGGGCTATATTTTATAATTATTTGCACACAACTGACACTAATTTGACAGCCCTAGAAATGTATTTCAATTAGTGGTTTGTGGTTAAAAATGGGATTCTTAGTGATAGATGGTGATAAATATTTACCATATGGACAGAGTTGGCGCTTGTGATCAAGCAACATTGTTTTTTTCCTAAGAAAATTATCCAAGTTGGGTCCATGACGGCCGAGTGGATCATCAGGTAGCATGAACCTGTGCAAGATGGAGTGATGATGGTTAGACTAATGGATAGGAATGAGATGAGGTATTGCCAAACGCATTGGAAGAAAAGTTTGATGTAATAACATACTTGTCATTTACAAAGGAGTACATAAGCAATCTCTCCTCAATGCAACGCTTCCACTCCGGACGTTCACTCTGCAGGTCACGATAGGTGTCGTTGGACACTATAATCCCATCCAGGTCATGAGCTAACTTGACAATAAACCGATCGTCATAGCAGACTACACGCTTTCCTGCAATCCTCCGTGAAGGTGTGAACACGAGAAACTTCTTCCTTTCCAGCTCTTCCAAAATATGCTGATCTGGAAATACAGACAAACACGTTTTCATTGTCTTTGTGGACAATTACAGGAATGGCTTAGGAATGGAGGCTGCCTAAACACACATCAAATCAAAACAATTTTATGATAACTTCTGTAAGAATGAAAATGTACAAACTTAACTTAAAAAGTTAAATAACTTTAGTATTGCTTGTCTTGAAACCCATGTCCTGTTTCATTGTGTTATGTTGTGTACTTGATCAATGTGCACTAACTGAATTGATGACATAAATGCTCAATTAAAGGGGTGATGGATCATGATTTGACTTTAACTTTAGTGAGTGTGTGTGATGTTGCTGTTTGAGCATAAACATAATCTGCAAAGTTACGACGCTCAAAGAACAAAGCAAAGGGAGATATTTTCTTTTACAGAAATCTCTTTTCAAGGACTACAACAAACGGCTGGTAGGGACTACAACAAGCTTCTTCATGGGTTAGTGACATCACTAACCCTAACATTCACATAACCCCACCCCCGGGAACATGTTGAGAGAGGAAGAGTTGTTGTAGTCGAGCACATTTGGGAGTCGCTCAAGCCGTCGTCCGTCTTTCACATTTATTGATACAGTACGAACACAAATGCAATATGTTGTCATCTTGCTTTATGACATGCTAAGTTATAACCGTAATTAAACTAAACTATCCCTGTTCTCTCTTCATCAGCAGATATTCTCTGGCTCATCAGTTCCCACACCAGCGGTTTATAGATTATCACGACAGAAGATGCTAATCAATGACTGAAGATCGTTAACTTCATCAACTAACCATTCAGAAACATCAGTGACACCACACTCTGGAGACATCAGAGACTTATTTTACGTCTTGTAAAAAGGGGCATTATAGGACCCCTTTAAGCAAATGATGCTGCGTTTTATTTTTTGATGTAATTACCAACGTTTTAATACCAGAGTCCGTTCAAAAACAGACACAGACTTAAGTCTGTCTCAATACCATATTTTCTATAAGCTCGTTCAGGTCCAGGCCAAGTACAAATGCTGAATATATAGTCTTGTAATATAGTCCATATAGATGGACTTGAGTCAGAGTCCAGTCTTGCCTGTCTTACTGATTCTCTACATTACAGATACAAAACAAATGGTTATTTCCTAATATCACCATCTAATATCCACCAAAAGCGACCATATCAAATGCTGCTATGGGAAAGTGGTAAACTATAAGATCCCAAATAACAGGCTATCAGTTGTGAAACAGGAAAGAGGCACACAGCACTAGACTTCATTAAAGATTCACAGTCAAACTGTGGGTAATAGGGAAAGCTCTTGAACTTCCTGGTGGGGAATTCCCAGTGAGACCTGCAGGAAACATAACTCTTCCTTATTATTCTACTTTTGTTATTACTGTTTTTGCACAAACTGACTTGAGGAATCTGAACAGGGGCGTTCACAAGAAAAGAGAGACCGTCCTGGGACATAAACAAGTGAGATTATCATCGCTACATCAACACCTCAGGCCTGTTGTTTTTAAAGTCCTGAAACAAAGGTCATTATGTTATACTAGCACCAGATTTACTGAGAGACTGTTTTGCAACAAACCAATGAACAGAAAATTGTTAAAAATTGTACAGATAGTTTAAAATACAACCAGATGAGAGGATGTTTTTGAGATGTAAAAAAACCCCCAAACAAACATATAACAGTGTCAAAAGCTTCAGATTTTTTTAAAAGAGGTCTGAACAAACCAATATCCTATAATATAAATAATATTAATAAACTTAATGCAAGGATGAATTCAAGGATGTTGAAATAAATACACTGTTCAAAAGTTTGGGGTCAGTAAGATGTTTTAAAAAAATGTTTTTATAAAGAAATCTCTATTTCTCACCTAAGGGCTGATCAAAACTAAAAAAAAAAAAAAATAAAATAATATTCTAATGTAAATCAGCTGTTCTCTGTGTGAATATATAGTAAAGTGTGATTTATTCCTGTGATCAAAGCTGAGTTTATCATCATTACTCCAGTCTTCAGTGTCACATGATCCTTCACTGATCACTCTCAGATGAGGATCTGATGATCAACACACATTTATGATTATTATCAGTGTTGGAAACAGTTCATATTTTGATGCATTTTATTTTGTATGAATAGAAAGTTCAAAAGAACAGCATTAATTTGAAATAGAAATCTTTTGTTACATTATAAAAGTCTTTACTGATCAATTTAATGCGTTCTTTATGAATAGAAGTGTTAATGTCTTTAGAAAAACTCACTGACCCCAAACTCTTAGTCTGTAGTCAGATGGGTGTTCTCTCTTTTCCGAGAACTGCGATGACTCATTTTTACCAAAAGCGCTGAGGGAGTGTCTCTACCTGAAATAGGTACATCAGGCCTGGGCTGCTCTTTTCTCCAGGAAGGCACAAACACAGTGATATTTCTGTGTCCTCGGTCAAGGAAGTAGTTGACTGCCAGCTCAATCCCTCGGCATGAAAACATTTCCTTGTTCCCATGACTGAGAGAGAGAGAGAGAGAGAGAGAGAGAGAGAGAGAGAGAGAGAGAGAGAGAGAGAGAGAGAGAGAGAGAGAGAGAGAGAGAGAGAGAGAGAGAGAGAGAGAGAGAGAGAGAGAGAGAGAGAGAGAGAGAGAGAGAGAGAGAGAGAGAGAGAGAGAGAGAGACAGAGACAGAGAGAGAGAGAGAGAGAGAGAGAGAGAGAGAGAGAGAGAGAGACAGAGACAGAGAGAGACAGAGACAGAGAGAGAGAGAGAGAGAGACAGAGACAGAGAGAGAGAGAGAGAGAGACAGAGAGAGAGAGAGAGAGAGAGAGAGAGAGAGAGAGAGAGAGAGAGAGAGAGCAGAGAGAGAGAGAGAGAGAGAGAGAGAGACAGAGAGACAGAGAGAGAGAGAGAGAGAGAGAGAGAGAGAGAGAGAGAGAGAGAGAGAGAGAGAGAGAGAGAGACAGAGAGAGAGAGAGAGAGAGAGAGAGAGAGAAAGACAGAGAGAGAGAGAGAGAGAGAGAGAGAGAGAGAGAGAGAGAGAGAGAGAGAGAGATAGAGAGACAGAGAGAGAGAGAGAGAGAGAGAGAGAGAGAGAGAGAGAGAGAGAGAGAGAGAGAGAGAGAGAGAGAGAGAGAGAGAGAGAGAGAGAGAGAGAGAGAGAGAGAGAGAATTAGTCTGGCAAATCAGTAAATCATTAAATATGCATGTCAAAACTGCTGGTCTGTGCTCACATGTTAGAGGCCCTTGCGGGTTTGGTCACATACTGCTGCCTTTTCAGAATCTTGCACAATGAATGTCACGTTTCTAAGATGCCATGCATAAATTAAAAAACATTTTCACAAATGTCTTCCATGTGCTGTGAGAACCTGATGAACGCATTTGATCTTGATGGTTTAGATCTGCCATTGCTGCTGTTGATTATTGTTGCTGCTGCTGACAGATACACAGACACACACCTGTGAGCATTAGGGGTGTAACGATACATTGTTACTCGATATATCGCAATATAAAAATGCGACGATATGTACCGTTGATGTCGATATGATTCGCGATATAGAGTTGTTTTATCCAAGGCTCAACTTGCTGGATTTATAAAAAGTATAATTCACCCAAAAAAATCATCATGTTGTTGCGTTTAACTTGAAGACATTCTTTATGAAACCTGAGTGATTTCTTTCCCTCCATGTAAAGTCCATTCCTCTCAAACTTAAAATAAAGGCATCATAAAAATAACCAATCGAGTGTCTAATCCAAATCCAAGTCTTCTGAAGAGACACGATGGCTTTATATGATGAACATATTTACCACGACGCACATACTGTAGTAAACACAAGAAAACAACACGAGTGAGTAAATGCAGAATTAAAATTTTTGGATGAGCTAAACATATACAGTTTGGGAATAGTCATTTTGACTCTCTTTCTTGCGATTAGAACTGTGACTGATTGCACTGATCATCTGAATTGCACACACACTCCTCAAAGTCAAAGCGCAAACATCATTTAAATCACCAATCACATTTAGTTTTAGCATTATGATTATTCAGAGCAGTTTAGATATTCTTATATAGTGCATTAATAGCGGGAGAGGCGCGAGCAGCGGGAGAGTGTATGTGCATGCGAAAGAGATCCAATGCCTGCACTGAAAGTGGAAAAAAAAAAAAAAAAAAAAAAAAAAAGAACGTTTACGGAGTTTCAGTGACATTACTACATTAAACGACTATATATAATGTTGAAAATAACGCATAATAAATGCAACGGAGGAATATTTGTGGGTGGCAAATGTACTGTTACACCCCTAGTGGGCATGTACAATCTGTCTGCTGCATAAATAAACATAAATAGACAAAAACCCTGTATCAGATCTAGGCAGGTGGAGCTGGGGAGGTGGAGGGGTTCATTCAGGGGAACTCTGATAGCGCTGCAGGACCAGCTTACAGCAAACACTCAACCAGACTATTTAAATGTTGGGAAAGCATCTCACTGTCTGCAGGATCAGCAGAGGCCAATCAGATTGTGCCATGTGATAATGATGTGATTGCATGTAAAGCCTTTGAATTCGGAAGGCAATAATAATTAATTTCAGCAAATAATGTCAACTCTGGAAAGAAGAATTGCTCATGGCAATAATGCAAGTAGAAGCAAGCCAAAACACAAGCTGATTTGCATAACCACAAAACAGAATACCACAAGACAGCTGGAAGGTGCACTGCAGCTGCTGAAAGATGCCTGTCAGAAAGGTTTATAGTACAAGTGATAGAGAAACCGCGATGACAGAATAGTTTGCTCTAACTGCAACGCTACATCTAACAATACAAAACAGCAATTTCCATTATGTCATGATGCTATCTCAAAAATCAATGTATCCGTAGCCTTTCACACACAGTAATTGTAAAGGTGTTGCAATTGACTACTAAATTCCTTTCACTTCAGAGAAAAAATGTCTTTCACAGAATTCCCTACGGTGACCTTCGCAGAAAGCATGACCAAAAATATTGCCAGGTATGTTGAGCATACTGGAAGTGAAAAGGTTAAATATTATTTGCATAATGGAGAACAAAGAGGTGACGGACAAAGGGGAAGTAGAAATCTTTTCAGAAGAAGCAGGTTTAAGGTTAATGCCCGAAGGCAACGTGAGCAATTCAGTATGGGAAGTGGTAACTAATATTATAAATTAACAAACTACATACTACCTTTGAACTGAATTATTAGATGAATGCAAATAAAGAGCCATCAACAATTCTGCATTTGCATTTATGCCATTATTTGGATGTGATATTCACTTTTTTTATTTTTTTTTATGCTTTTTAAACCATTTGAGATTATTTGACCCAAAAAAAGTAGGATAACACTAAGTTGCATGAACTTATTTCCATTGTGGGTCACAACGCTCTGAGGAGGCATTCTAAAAAAATGTGAAATCAAAGTGAAATCCTTGCATAATTTGAAAAAAGTTCATTCACAACCGCAGACCACATTTATCCCAAATTTCCCTTTGTAAAGGCAACTTGTTGATACTTGTTAAACTGGCAAAGACTCTGGCTGAGTTTTCAGGCTCCATAGGAGAACTCTCTTTCTTTCGAAAGGCTACTGAAAGCAGTGACCTCACCTCATGGCCACGTTGCTGCCATCAATGACTATAGGTTTCAGGTCACTTTCGGGTTCACTGCTGTCCTCCAACGTCGAGCCCTGTCCCCTAGATGAGCTTCCTCCCCAATGGGGCAAACTGAAGCCGCCGTCATCACTGTCTGAGCTGGAGGAGGGCACGGCCTTAGCCCCTGACCGCACCAGCTCCCCCAGTACGGCGTTGGTGTCCGTGCCCAGGCCCAGCTTCCTCAGGGCGGCCTTCACCTCTTCTGGAGAGTAACCCAGCTTACGAAAGAAGTCGACCTTTATCTGCAGGTCCAGGAGGTCGTGCCCATCTCGGGCCAGGCCCGGGGGTTGATGGTAACACCTCGACTGCATCCTGCCGTCTGCTGGATGTGTGCCGCTCTGGGGTTTTTCAGTGAAAGAGCTCCTGCGCCGTCCATATGCTGCTCTGACATGTTTCTCTTGCTTCTGAATGAGGCTGAAACATCCATAAATGGTATTTAAAACGCAAGCCATGATGTTATAGTTACATAAATGATCTTATAGGCCTACACTAGATATGATCCATAAACTCATTCATCCATTTTTTCCAAGTCATCAAGTTTTTAATTAAAATAAAGATAGATGGATTGTTTAAATCACAACAATCCAGTGCATGCAAAACACACACACACACACACACACACACACACACACACACACACACACACACACACACACACTAACAAATGATATAAACGATAAGTTATGACAACATATGTTTATACATTATTCAAACGCCTTAAAATAAGTTAATTTCAACTTTTTTATAAGTTATACAAGAGCCAGCTCAGTTTAATGCAATTTAAGTTGAAATGACTAAGTTGAGTGTAACACAGCATTGACTTGCTATTTTGCAAATTTTATTTTAAATATACTTTGTACATTTATTGTTTTTACTGATATGGCTTTGACATGTGTACAGTGGAATATATACATATACATATATATTTTTTTTTATTTAAAGAGGTAGACAATGGCTTTAAATCCATTCCTAGACTGTCCAAGAGGCTCAGACAAAAGTTTAATGTCTTCCTCTTTATTAATAATGTTCTATTAATTCGCATTTGATTTCAGTAATTGGAGCAAAATTAAAATGTTAAGCATTTGATGCAGAGATAATGAAGGGGTGAATTTATACGCACAGGCAGTGAGCATCTGTCTATCTAGTTAAATAAGACACAATGTATCGTGCATTTAAAAACACTAAACCATACATTTAACAAACAATGCTCAAATCTACACAGCCAGCGGCGACGCGAACAGCTTTACGGTGAACTCGCGGACTGTCCGGTAAAAACACCGGCTAGATTTTAGTGTGGTGAAACACTAGAGGAAGCTATAAAGCGTTTGTCGTTTTAAAATAAGAATAATTCATCGTTGCTGTCATGTGGAAAGATGACAGCGTTTACCTCTGCTTGTCTCAGCTGTCATTAAACACCATTAATAAAACATACCATATTCTCCAAACGATGAGTCCAGTGATCGATAACGCGCGTCTGTGAGGATTACTCAGATCTGAGCTTGTGTTTTATGACGTGTTTTAATGCAACACCTTCAGTATACACCTCTACTTCCTGCTTCAGGTGACTCGACCTGTTCTGAGAGAGAAAGAGAGAGAGAGAGAGCCTCTGCTGGCCTCATTACACCGACAAAGTAGCCTATAGCTACCGCATTTAACTTTTATTTTCTGTTAGATTTTTTTAATTTCATTGTTATTTCCTGTATTTCTGTTTTAGCTGCTTATTCACTTCCTATTGTCCTATTTGTTGCTGATCAGTTTTGGTAATACTGTAAATGTTGACGATCATTGATAATGCTAGCTCTAAGAGAGAGCGGGACAGACATATATACTATATATTCAGGTTTATTGAAATTTGTAATATTATTTTCGTGACAAGCACATTTCTTTCATTACTGTAAACTGCTGTAATTAATGTGGGCAAGTTAGCCTACTTGTATTATTATTATGCCTATTGTTGTTGTTGCTGTTTATAATTGCCATTCATTTAAATGCAAATTCTTATTTTCTTGTTACTTTATTATTGTATTTGTAGGCATCATTTAAAGCTGTGTGTGTGTGTGTGTGTGTGTGTGTGTGTGTACACACATTACATATACAGTCAAACCATAATGTATTCAGACACCTTCAACATTTCTCACATTATCAGTTTATTCGCTATAGTTTAGAAAATGGTAATAAAACATGACAAGAACTCAGAGTTAAACTGAACAAACTCACCTTGATGATGTCAGATAACTTTGATAGAAAGGGATGTAATGGATTACAATCAACCAATCAGCTGTTAGATTTAAGAACACAATTCGATGATACCAGTTTAGCTCAGCCAATGAGCAAGCAACGCTTCATTTAGTTCAGTCTGTGGGGTCAAAGGTCACATTAGCAATTAAAGAACAAACAGTTCAGCAAAACATGCTCAGCTCAAAGTGTCCGAATCATTTTACTCCCAAATGTGTATCAGTTTTACTGGTGGTCACTGTATGAAGAGTATAATATGTCACAGCTGACTTTATTTTGCTCTCCTCACTTACAGAAATGAACTATAGTGTCCTGCACACACTAGTGACACATTATATCTGTCTGAATCATTTTGGGTTTGACTGTATATATCAGGCATAACATCATGACCACTGACAGGTGAAGTGAATAACACTGATGATCTCTTCCTCACGGCTCCTGTTAGTGGGTGGGATATATTCGGCAGCAAGTGAACATTTTGTCCTCAAAGTTGATGTGTTAGAAGCAGGAAAAATGGGCAAGCGTAAGGATTTGAGCGAGTTTGACAAGGGCCAGATTGTGATGGCTAGACGACTGGGTCAGAGCATCTCCAAAACTGCAGCTCTTGTGGGGTGTTCCCGGTCTGCAGTGGTCAGGATCTATCAAATTTCATTTTTTATCAATTTCTCAATTAATGCAATTATCTAATCAACCAATCACATGGCAGTTGCTTCAATGCATTTAGGGGTGTGGTCCTGGTCAAGACAATCTCCTGAACTCCAAACTGAATGTCAGAAAGGTGATTTAAGCAATTTTGAGCGTGGCATGGTTGTTGGTGCCAGACGGGCCGGTCTGAGTATTTCACAATCTGCTCAGTTACTGGGATTTTCACGCACAACCATTTCTAGGGTTTACAAAGAATGGTGTGAAAAGGGAAAAACATCCAGTATGCGGCAGTCCTGTGGGCGAAAATGCCTTGTTGATGCTAGAGGTCAGAGGAGAGTGGGCCGACTGATTCAAGCTGATAAAAGAGCAACTTTGACTGAAATAACCACTCGTTACAACCGAGGTATGCAGCAAAGCATTTGTGAAGCCACAACACGCACAACCTTGAGGCAGATGGGCTACAACAACAGAAGACCCCACCGGGTACCACTCATCTCCACTACAAATAGGAAAAAGAGGCTACAATTTGCACAAGCTCACCAAAATTGGACATTTGAAGACTGGAAAAATGTTGCCTGGTCTGATGAGTCTCGATTTCTGTTGAGACATTCAGATGGTAGAGTCAGAATTTGGCATAAACAGAATGAGAACATGGATCCATCATGCCTTGTTACCACTGTGCAGGCTGGTGGTGGTGGTGTAATGGTGTGGGGGATGTTTTCTTGGCACACTTTAGGCCCCTTAGTGCCAATTGGGCATCGTTTAAATGCCACGGCCTACCTGAGCATTGTTTCTGACCATGTCCATCCCTTTATGACCACCATGTACCCATTCTCTGATGGCTACTTCCAGCAGGATAATGCACCATGTCACAAAGCTCGAATCATTTCAAATTGGTTTCTTGAACATGACAATGAGTTCACTGTACTAAAATCCTTTTTAGTAGCTGTTTCCTGTAGCTCAAACAATAAGAGCATGGCGCTAGCAACGCCAAGGTCACAGTATTAGTATGGTGTTCCTAATAATCCTTTAGGTGAGTGTATATGGATTGTACAAACTGCATATTCACATCAAAGATAAAAATCTGAAAAATATTGATAAGCCTTAAAGAAACAATACAATAGAGAAAAATAAACAAACAAAATAAAATCAGCACCAATACATGTAACCAACTAAAATACGGAGGATCTTGAAATAAGCTGAGAAGTGTTTTCCAAATGTCCTTGTGATTCAAAGAACTGCATAATTTGATCATAAAATGGGTGGAGAACTTGTCCAAAAGAAATATGATCAAATAGGAAGTGTTTTTATGTCATATTTTATGATCATGACATAATGCTTTTTATGAAAGCCTGCGGGTAATTTTACACTTATGATAGAGAGAGAGAGAGAGAGAGAGATCAAAATACATTGATGACATGATTTTATAAGCTGATTTATGTCTCCAGGACTAAAGACCAGGAAACGATATTACTGTCATCACTGTAGATTGTTTTATTTCCTCCTTTGCCTGTAAGAGAATATTGTAGTGTTTATTTGTATTGGTATGCATGTTACGTTACTGACAGATATCAAACATAAATGTGTGCCATTGCCAATAAACATAACACTAGATCATGGGGAGAATTTTATTAGTGCACTTACTGGATATGATGTATATAAAGCAATTTATCATTAAATTCATTTAATTTATCATTTATTTTATTATTATTATTATTATTATTATTTTGTTCAGGAGCATCAATATCATAAAATGGTCAGTTAAAAACCTTGGACTTCACTGCATATAAGAGTGGTAATAAAACACACAGTATAATTCGTTTTGGGTGGTATGATCAAAAATCTGTATCAGTATTTTTAAGGTTTGCCAGTTTCACCATATTTTATTTTATTTTATTTTTTATATAACTGGGTCTTTATATAAGTGTATAGTGGCTTATTTTACATTTCAATGTCATACTGAAGGCTTTGATTATATAAACAGACTATATGATTATATTTGATTATATAAGCAGCTTTTTCCTCGCTGCAGGATGACATACTAATCCAATAGTGGACTTGTGATTTTTTTCCCAAACCAGGTTAAAGTTATGACGTAGGGTAGGTTTATGGGCTGGTATTTTTGTAGTGTGGTGTAGGCAATCAGCACAAGTGACTGTCGTGTCCAAGGCTGTGTCCCAGTTCAGAGGGTGCATCCTTCGAAGGCTGGACTGAGCGTTATTAAATGGGACGGTCTAGCCTACGGAGGATTGTTCTAGTTGCCTAGCAACTGACAGCTGCCATGGATGAGTGACAGTAACGTTTGTACTAGACTTTTTTGAAAGTTATATTAAACTGTCTGAAAACAAAACAGGGTTCACAAACAAAATATGTTCACCATGCTCCATTTCTGTATATAATAAAGAGCATAAACTATATATAATCGCATCTTAGTAAGATATGTCAACATTTAAACCACTTAAAAGTGTTTAAAAGTGTAATTCGTCAATTTCTCTAAAAACAATCCTGTTGTAACTGTCGCACAGTGAATTCTGGGGTAGACAAGGCCGTGAAGGATACATCTGTTATATTATTAATTTCATGAGAAACGAAGGTAGCCTTCGTCGTGCTGCGGTGACGCAATGTGTGTAAACCCCACCCTCTCCATGTAATCTAATGGGACGTGAGGCAAACTAAACAATCCAAATACACTTCAAATACCTTTTTTTTTCTGTTATTTTAGGTAGTTCTCATCATGCTGATGTGTGTTCAAGCGTTCGTTTTTCCACTTTACATTTGGTTTTAGTTATCTGGTGCTATAAAAACAGCTATAAAAGTCTGCAGGAGAGAGGGCGGGACCTTGATGCTGCGGCTCCACTACTGCGCAGACTCTGGCTCTGAACGTTGTGAGCTCTTGTTTTTAATATTTATAACGGGCTATAGAGTGCTGTTTTCCCATATATCAGCATACAACAGTTCAATAAAAAGGAAGTTAATGTTAGGTGACTTTCATTTTAGACTTAGAACATTGTCTATTTTGTATTATATTTTGCCAACAAAAATTCCAAACAAATCCACAGAGCCATTGTGCGTCTCCGAGGAACACAGTGATGTTTCTTTACTAAATTAATTTCGTTATGCGTTTTTAATTAATCATTCGAGTGAATGATGGGGGGGCCAATTACACCTGCATAAATAATGTTCAGATTAATTTAGACATTACTTTTATTCAACCGATTTGTTTAAAGCAGCTGATTCATTTAATAACGAAACACATTGCAAAAACGTTGTCTAAAATTGTGTCTAAAATTAGTCACTTAATTTATGGGTCAATTACATGGCGTGTCAATTCTGGCCAAAGCATACTCATAATATTAAAAATATCTACATTTTTAAATACACTAAATTAAAGGACTCTACTTCCCCCTCTTAATTACTTATGTGAGGATTCATTATAAACAATTAATCTTTACCGAACTATTGAGTTCAAAAGTCCCAAAATGTCATAATGGGTTAAAATCTGAATACAAAAATAAGACAAAAATGTAAAAAATATGAATAAAAGTATTTAATACCTACAAATCATAATACTAAGCTTATTTACATTTTTTATGACAGAGATTTTTGTCTCAAAATTGTGATTTCTCTAATGTCATTCCTCGATAACAGACATCAGTGACCATTTTGGACCATAATGCATTTTGATGTGTCATGTGACATAATATTGTACCAAACAGAAGACCCTGAAGGACCAAAGGCCATTAAGTGTCTCTTAAAATGCTGATATGTTGAGTTTTTTGGTCACTGGTACCCTTTAGCAATATCACGTGTGCTTCTGATAACACTAATGATGCATTTATAATGTATTAATATTAATAAATGATCCATGTGATCTAAAAGATGACCTTAAAATGAAGATATTTAAATTTTTTCGATCACTGGTGCACTTTAGCAATATCACATGTGCTTCTGATAACACTAATAATGCATTTATAATGTATTTATATTAAACACCAATCTATTTGTTTATTAGCCACTGTTCATTCATAGAAAGGCTCATTTTGATTCTTGTAGTTATTTATTTCAACAAAGGAATAATTTTACACAGAAATAACTAAATGTCATTGTTTAGTTACAGTAATGTACTGACGACTTTCATCAAAATAACAGGTTTTAGTGGGGAAAAGGTATTGAAGTCACCACCAGATTTTGAATCAAGCCTCCAGAAAGCATCAAAAGCATTACAGTCTCAGAGTTGAGCTGTTGTTTCACTACCGGGGGTACGGACCGCTCCCGTGATGCGCGCCACATCGAGACCATCCGTGAAGCTTTTGAACGGAGAAATGTTTGAAAATAAACAAGTTTATGAAGATTGTGATCGTTGGCAAGCATCTGCGCTGTGTACTCTCCCGAAAATAAATATTCGCAATATCCATGGCAACCAGCCACAGCCGCGAGTCCTATTCGGATGGGTACGGTGGAACTCCTCCACAAGGTTGCCGCTGCTGGAGAATATTTTTGTTGGTTCCCATTCTGCCGCTGGCTCCCCGGAGTCCAGCGGTATCCACATGCTCAGAGCAGTTCCCTCCCTCCCTGGGTTCAAAGAGGGCCAGGTTGGCAGTGCACAACGCCCCAGGGCCTTGCCACTCCTTTCCTCCCTTTCCTTCGCCAGGGGGTAGCAGTGTGCGGCTCGAGGATGCCACCAGGCCTTCTCACCCACACTCTGCCCCACCCTGGAATACTCAGACAACACCTCCGGGCCTCCCGAGTTGGGTCTGTGTGTTCCACCTCGCTGCCCCACCCCAGGTATGTCCACCAATGTCAAGTGTTTGGTCCCACTTGTTCGGGTCTCTGGGGGCCTGGCTAGAGCTCCCCAGGCCATCTCGCTGGCTCATCTGTACCATCAGACTCGGCTACGCGATTCAGTTCACTCGCTGGCCTCCCAAGTACAGGGGCATCCTCTTCACTTCTGTGTGGAGCAGCAATGCCCATGTCTTGCGGTCAGAGATCGATGTCTTACTGGCGAAGGACGCGGTCGAGCCGTTTCCGCCAGCCGATATGAGGTTGGGGTTCTACAGCCCCTACTTCATTGTACCCAAGAAAGGGGGTAAGTTACGCCCAATCTTGGACCCTGCATAAGCTCCCGTTAAAGATTTTAACACAGAAACGCATTTCAAATGCATCTGTCCCCAAGGTTGCACTGCAAAAAATGCTTTTCTTACATAGTATTTTGTCTTGTTTCTAGTCCAAACATCTACAAATTCTTAAAACAAGAAGCATTTTTGCAAAAGTTTTTGTCTTGTTTGGGGGAAAATAACTCAAAATTAAGTGAGTTTTTGCTTAAAATAAGCAAAATAATCTGCTAATGGGGTAAACAAAATAATCTTGTTTTCTGTTTGAATTAAGATTATTTTTCTTACCCCATTGGCCAATATAGAATTAATATAGAACAATATAGAACAATGCCACATAGAATTAAGGCAGTTCTGAAGGCGAAAGGGGGTCAAACACAGTATTAGTGTGGTGCTCCTAATAATCCTTTAGGTGAGTGTATAACAATCTAGTGTTTCATTCATATTTGTGAACTTTATTATGGTATTATGAGGGATGTGGGAGACTAGTCGATTAAACGAGAGTGCCACTGCTCGTCCACTAAAATAGGCTAATCGTTTACATTTTTTTTTTCATTTGCACATGCTTTATACTTTTACAAAAGCTACATTTGAATTACCATCATTTTAATGTTACATCTTGAAATGAATGTATTATTTTGTAAAGTGTGTATATGAGGATGGTTTTATGGTAATCCAATGACACGGGTGATTGATGTAACCCATATGTGTGTGTTAGATCACACACTTCTGTTTGTTGAGTTCAGGATAAAGCGAGTCTTATTTACTTTATTAGAAAATATTTTAAAACATTTTCCAGCTTTTGTTTTGATTTGGTTCTGAATTTTGCTTCATCAGCCAAACATGAGCCCATGTCTATGAAATCACACACTGATTATAGTAATTGAGATTAAATGTAGTTTTCTGAGCACTGATTGTTTGTTGAGCTCCAGTTATGATATCAGGACATTTGAATATGCCAACAATGAAATGTGATTAATTTCAGAATTACCCAGGAATGACATTTTCATGAGGAAAAAGATTCACCAAAGAAAAGGTTCATTATATTAAAATGAGTTCATACACAACACTCTAATAAGAAAGTCCTAAAATTTACAGTTTTATTATTTTTTTCACATTTTAAATCCGTCATTCACCCATTAAATTCTTGTTTATTGAACATTTGTTTAAATTCAATATCGTATTTGCAACCGTGCTCATATTCATGAAAACAGCTCTCTTGCTCTTGTGATATTGCTTAATTATATCCTGTTATATAAAAAACATTCAAGTATGTTTTTGCGATCTTGAATATATTGAAATTTGTGGGCATTTATATTAATTTTGGGCATTTTTGAGACAATGCATTGATTTTGAACCCGGCTCCACAGTAAGAAAGCAATCACATTAGAAATAAGTTATTGATTGTATTTGAAGCAGTAAGTTTTACATCAAATCACATAATTATTGCACCGGCAATTTAGTGTTCATTCAGTCTTGAGATAAAATCCACAGTCCTCTTAGTCTGAGAAGTACAAAAGCGGTTGAGACCGAGACAAGACCATTTTTTGAAGGTCTTGATCTTGTCTTGGTCTCAGACTCAGGATTTTACTTCAAGGCCGGTCTAGTTTCAGTAAACAGCTGTAGCGACTGTCTGCGTTGTGTGTGTGTCTTGAGGAAGTTCTCATGAGTGAGGTTACTAACATGAGCCACAGGTTAATGGTGTGTGCTGAGTGCAGGTCCGGACGCTGGAGAAAGCAATCACCGGGGTTTGCCAGTCCACTGCTCTCTCTGAGGTCCTGTGTCAGCGGGCACAGGTGTCTCCTGCGCTGATATTACAGCGGGGCAATGAGCTACAGCAAACAGAGATGAGTTTCCACCGGCACACAGAGAGATCAGACCTCTAGCATTCGCCTCGAAGGATAAACTCAATGTCACCTTCAAGCAATTAGCCACTCGATGTCACTACTCTGAATGTCAAATCAGTGCAAACCAAAGGATCTCAACTCTTCTGAGTAAATCCATCTAATACCATTACAGTGATATAGTTTTAAATGTGGCATTAATTGCATATGATAAACTATAAGTTTATTATGACATTATGGAATTAAAATGTCTTGAGAATCCACTAATATTCACTGCCCTCAAAGATCATGAATTATAAACCGGATGATTATAAACATTAGTCATTTGTAATCTATCTCCATACGGAATAATTTTATAATGAACACAAGAGGGCAGTAAAAGCATATGATAAACAGCTCGTGTTAAAGTGAGCAGATTTCTGAAATGGAAACTGGAGACATTTTCTAGTGCACTGGTCAAAATATATAATTGAAATCGCACTTGTTATTGTCTTTGAATTAAAAAAATGGGGACAATATGTTTTTATATACTTTTGTTTTAATTGTTATGGTTATATATATTATGTTTATTATAATTAATAATTATAATGCTATTTTTGTGGGTATAACAGACCCTATATGGTTTTAATAAACTATAATAGCAAAAGAGTAACACTTTCCAAAAATAAAGCAAAAGTAAAATATGATAAATAAAACAGTATTTAACAAATATTGGTAACACTTTATTTTACAGTATCCTTGTTACATATGTTACATACTTACTATTATAGTAATAACAGTAAATTATGCATAATTACATGCAACTAACCTTCAACCAAACCCTAATCCTACTTTAACCCTATAGTAAGTACATGTAGTTACAAAATATTACTCAGTACTGAAATATATAATTACATTGTAACAATGACACGTATAGGGCTATGGTAGGATTAGGGTTTGGTTGAGAGTTGCATGTAAAAAAGCATAATTTACTGTTATTACTATGGTAAGTATGTAACATGGGTAACAAGGACACCGTAAAATAAAGTGTTACAGAATAAAGTGTAACCGAATATACTATATACAGTAATTACAGTAATAAGTTCTTGATTTTGGAAATCGACCTTTACTGTCCCAAATACGCTTATTATTTTGCATTTTTAGGCTCTTTCTGAAAATGCAATTGTTGATTATTTTTTCATTTATTTATCCACATCGTTGTGCACGTTCACCCATGTGATATAGTTGGGATGTGTGAATTACTGTGGTGTATCGGTGGAACATTTCAGGAATGTTTCAAAACTGCGTGCAAGAAAAAGTTGTGCTGGTCTTCTCCATTGTTTTGCATATCCGAGTGAAACGCTTCTGGAACAAGGAACAAATGTACACTGTGGCCTTGGTTTTACTCCAAAAAATTGAGGCAGCTGTTTGACTTCTAAGTATTTTGAACTCATCTAATTTGTGTTTGACCAAATAGACTTGACATGTCTTCAACATGCACCCTTAAGTAATTTCAACAACATTTTCCTCGTAAACACAACTCAAATACTTTGTGTAGCAGAAACATAATATATAAAAATAATAATAATAATAATAATAATAATAATAATAATAATAATTTGTTACATCTATATAGCGCTTTTCTGGGTACTCAAGGCTCAGCCCTGCTTAGCTTCAGTGGGCTACTTGGTGATATGGCTGCTAACAATATATATGGCTTTATATATCGGCTGCTCATTGAGCAAAGCATTATGATGCATTACGATGCACCTACCTGTCAGCCTAACATCAGGCTCCTCATCACCACGGTAACCCCAAAACTCCAACATGACAAAAACCTTTATAAATCCCAACTTAATAGAACATTAAACAATAATAACAAGCCTTCTACTTCATTTATCTTGCTTAAAAACACATGAAGATAAATAAATTCAACATTTTATCTTCAAATTAAATCTAACGCAAAGTATTCTGGGAACTAGAAATCTCCTTACCCCAGTAAGTAGATTGTACACAATAAAATTAAGTTGTGACAAAAAGTTCATTTAAATATAATACTGATCAAGCAGCAAACATCCTTGAAACAACAACGCTGTTATAAAATTACCCTAAAATATGAAATATGAGAAAAATTGATGTTGCAATATGGAAAAATACAAAGGGTTCATTGCACCGGCCAAATCCAGCAGTAAATATTTGAAGTAAATGTAACTTAAATGTTCCGATGTTGGAAATGCACGTCTACACAGCCTTGTCTAGATTACTTAAGAAGTGCGATATATAATTATACAAAATATGTTTTTGCTACAAATACAAATTAAGTGAGCTACTCAAATTATCCAAGTAAAGTAACAAACAAAAGATTTATTTGTAAAAAATAATGATTTTTTTAAGTTACACTTACAGCCTCAATGATTAATTTTTATCAGTGGGGTGGGGCTTGATTTTGTCCATGGGGAATTGATCGGATGGTTGTGGTTTGCTATTGGTGGATCTCATGTGAGTGACAGGTTGCCCCGCCCTTGTCATCAGAGAAGAGATTAAGTTATTCTGATTCAAGATTATTAAAACAATAATGATGTGCACCGATAAATCAGGGCTGTGTTCAGAATAACATACTACTGTCATACTACAGACTGTACGCATATTGTCTGTATGTACTGAGTTATCAGATGATCATGTGATACAATGTGCTACACTTTTGTTGCTTAGTTAGATCAATGCTAATTTGCATGTCAGCCTCCCAAATATGGTCACATATTAAAATGAATTGAGTATTTAAAGTAAACCATTGATAAGATGTGTGAGGTGAACAGGTGCAGGGCAGGTATATGTCAGTGCTGATGCTAATAGGTTGTCATGGAAACAGACATTGGAGATGGTGTCCTCACAAGTGCGTGCTGTACTGAGCATCATTGGACAGTCGCTGATCTGCCGCTGAGTTCAGGTGTGTCTGTCCACTTGGTTTGATCGATAGATTGGAATCTGAGTCCATGAGCAGCAGACTGTATTATGCTACATAGATAACATAACCGTGCAATGCAAGAAATGCCAGCGTAGGCTTTCCATTCTATGCTGAAACTGGTCGTTTACTGAGTTCAGCGAGTGGTTCTGCCCAATCTGTCATAGTTGATAACCTTGAGGAGGGTCTGTTGGATGAGCTTCTAAACAACAACAACCTGTTTTTTTATGCCAACCTAGTTCTAGATCTAGACCTTACAGCCATTTCAAGATTCAAGATTCAAGAGTTTTATTTGTCACATACACAGTTATATACAGAATATACAACCGGCAGTGAAATGTAAACAGGTCCGCTCCATGGACAGTGCAAATTCACAGTTAAAAACACAAGGAGGAAATTATAATAGAAATAGAATAAAAAGTACTATATATATATATATATATATATATATATATATATATATATATATATATATATATATATATATATATATATATATATATATATATATATATATATATATATATATATAGAATTATAAATAAATCAAGTAGAAAAAAAAATAAAGAAGTGGAATAAAGTAATTGAAGTAGACTGTGCAGTGAGTAAACTGTAGACTTATAAATATGTGGTTAACAAATGTATAAAGAGTATAATGTGCAAACAGGTTTATAACAGGTTGTTACACAGTAACAACGAGAACAGAAAGTGCAGTGCAATGTCAGTGTATCGATGTTTATCCTGACGTGAAGTCACGTGATGTTAAGTGACTTGAGTTCAGGAGTCTGATGGCCTGGGGGAAGAAGCTCCTCCTGAGTCTCTCAGTTTTGGCCATCAGGCTTCGGAAGCGCTTACCAGATGGCAGCAGCATGAAATGAGGGTTTGCAGGGTGATTAGAGTCCTTGATGATCTTAGTAGCTCTACCTTTGCAGCGTTTGGTGTAGACGTCCTGCAGAGATGGGACAGCTGACCCTGAGATACGCTTGGATAAGCGCACGACTCTTTGCAGGGCTTTGCAGTCATGACTGGTGCTGTTCCCATACCACGCTGTGATGCACTGACACAGTGATTTAATACACTTAAATCAATTAAGTGTGAGTTAATACACTTTCTATCGCCCCTAAATAGAAAGTTTTCAGGATAGCTGGTGACACCCTGAATTTCCTCAGCTGGCGCAGGTGGTACAGTCTTTGCCTGGCTTTTTTCACCTGTGTCTGAATGTGAGCAGTCCAGGTCAGGTCCTCGGAGATGTTTACACCCAGGTACTTGAAGCTGCTCACTCTCTCTACTGGTGACCCGCTGATCATGAGGGGGGAGTATGTCCGTTGCTGTCTCTTCCTGAAGTCCACAGTCATTTCTTTGGTCTTGCCAACATTCAGAGAGAGACAGTTGTCCTGGCACCATGATGTTAGATGCTCCACCCCGTCCAAGTATGCCGTCTCATTGTTGTTGGAAATGAGGCCCAGGACAACAGTATCATCAGCAAATTTGATGATAGAGGTGGAGCTGTGTGTGGACAAACAGTCATGTGTGTAGAGAAAGTAGAGCAGGGGACTCAGGACACAGCCCTGTGGAGCTCCCACACTCAGGGTGATGGAGGTGGAGGTGAACTGGCCTATTCTCACCACCTGAGGCCTGCCAGTGAGGAAGTCCTCAATCCAGTGGCAGAGAGAAGGATTCAAGCCGAGATTCAGGAGTTTGGAGGTTAGCTTGGTGGGAACTATGGTGTTAAAGGCTGAGCTATAGTCAATAAATAGCAGCCTTACGTAGTTCCCACTTTTGCTGTCGATGTGAGTGAGGGAGGAGTGGAGGATCTATTGGGACAATAGGCAAACTGAAGAGGGTCCAAAGTGTCAGGAATGAAGGCGCAAATGGTGTTTTTAATGAGTCTCTCAAAGACCTTCATGACTATAGACGTGAGAGCCACTGGACGATAGTCATTTAGGCAAGAGGGTTTACTGTTCTTAGGGACAGGGATGATGGTGGATTTTTTGAAGGAGGTGGGGACCACAGATGTAGCGAGGGACTCATTAAAGATAGATGTAAACAACCCGGCGAGCTGATCAGCACAGGACCGTAGAACACGACCTGAAATATCATCCGGCCCGGCAGCTTTCCTGACGTCCACACGCTTGAGTGCTCTCCGAACTTCATCCTCTGAGACAGAGATCACGTGGTTGTTGCTGCTCTGAGTAATTTCCTCTAATGCGCCACTTGGCGGAGTCGCGTTGCCGCGGTTACAGTCAAAGCGAGCGTAGAAAGAGTTTAACTCATTCACAAGCGACGGATCAGCGCTCACCTCTGCAGAGGATTTAGATCCAAACGAGATGGACCTCAGACCTTGCCACATGCGCCGCGAGTCGTTGAGTTGGAAATGAGACTCCACTCGGTCTTTATATCGGAGCTTTGCGGCTTTAACTGCACGCCGCAGAGCATAACAGGACGTTCTGTATTCAGTCATATTCCCTGAATGGAGACCGGCGTTGTAAGCAGCAGTGCGTGCGTTCACTGCCGTGCGGATTGAATTGTCCACCCACGGTTTCTGATTTGAGAAGGACGTTATTGTTATTGTTTGCGTGGCTTGCTCTGTAAGCGTGTTGATGAAGCAAAGCGCCACGCCTGTGAACTCGTTTTACGTCGGCTGAACTCGCCGAACATGTCCCAGTCAACATCATCCAGAGCTGCCTGAAGCGCGGTCTCTGAGTGGGGCGACCAACGCTTAACTTACCGCCTCACCGGGGGTTCCTGGACGAGCTTTTGTTTGTATTCGGGAGTGAGGAAAATGGCGGCATGATCCGATTTGCCAAACGCTGGAAGTGACCACGCTTTGTAGGCGTTCTTGAACGGAGAGTAGCAGTGATCCAGCATGTTTGCTCCTCGTGTAGGACAGGAGACGTGCTGGTGAAAGTTTGGCAGGACTTTCTTTAGGTTTGCTTTGTTAAAATCGCCCGCGACAATGAATGCCGTGTCGGGATGTTTGTTTATGATGCCGCTGGCAACATCATGAAGGCCAGATAAAGCCAGCGCTGTGTCTGCCTGTGGTGGGATGTAAACAGCGGTCGCGACAACCGCAGAAAACTCCCTCGGCAGATAGAATGGACAGCAAATGATTGTTAAATGTTCCAGATGAGGCGAGCAGGACCGCGAGAGAATGGTGATGTTCCTGGGGTCGCACCATTTCTTGTTGATCATGAAGCATACTCCACCGCCTTTGGATTTACCGGCCTCGGCTGTTCTGTCCATCCGAAAAACAGAGAAGTTCTCCGACGGCGTCACAGCTGTGTCCGGGACCGCGGGCGTGAGCCATGTTTCAGACAAACAATAGATGTTACAGTCTCTCATGTCCCGTTGAAAACTTATCCTGGCTCTAAGATCGTCCATCTTATTATCCAAGGATTGAACATTTGCTAGAAGAATGCTCGGGAGAGGAGGACTGAATGCCCTTTTCCTCAGTCTGTTATGGATACCAGCGCGTTTCCCACGGTGTTTCTTGATTCTTCGCCGTTGACTCGTCTGTCCATTGTTCAACTCGGCGTTCCGAAGAATCTCAGATGGCCACAGAGTATCGGTGAAAGTGTCCTGAAACAGTCCAGTGTAGAGGTAACCAATGTCCAAAAGAGTTTTGCTGTCATAGTAGATCAATGCAGATGATAAGTTTGTAAAAACTGAGAGTAAAAGAAAGTAAAATAGTAAATAAAAGCACAGTCTTCGCGGAGCGACCTGAACGGCGACCAAACACGGCGGCGCCATTTTGTTAATACATGTTTATTATGTTAATACATTCAGAACCACTACTAGAACTGACAAAAGCAGAAATGCAATAAAACTTGACAGCATTCTAATGACCAACTGCTTACAGGGGTTACACGACTTCTGCCAATAAAAAAAATTGAATTTACATTTTTTTTTATTTTTATGGAATATTGCAGTGTTTATTATAAATGATTTATCAGTGCACATCATTATTGTTTTAATAATCTTCAATTAGAATAACAGCGACATCTCTTCTCTTCTCTGATGACGAGGGAACCTGTCACTCACATTAGATCCATCAGTAGCAAACCACAACCAGCCAATCAATTCAAGCCCTGCCCTAGATTTGTTCTTCAATGATAAAAAAGATTTTGTGGTGAAGTAAAAACTAATGTAATTTCTACATGAAAATGTTAGTTCAGGCAAGAAAGAAAAAAAAAAAACCTAAGTAAATTCTATATTAGTACTCAATTCTTGTAGTAAAATCAACGTTATAAAATTAAGTAAAACTATGCTGCCTTAAGATTTTGACCGCATATCATGTTTAATTTACCCCACCACAGACAACTCTATGATATTTTAATTATTTTTAAAATATTTAAAACAACCCAAACACACCTATACACATACAGAATGCTGCATTAAACAAATTCGTAAAGGAAAAAATAAATAAATAAATCAACTCCATAGTGGATTCCGTGGATTCCAAGTGATCAAGGGCTTAGGACGTTCCAGTTCAGTCCATAGCAAAGGTTCCGCCAGTAGTGGGCACTCATGCAACGTAAGCTATGATGCACATCTGAGTGAACAAGACAGAGGGAAGGTAACAACTGAAGGGCATAATAAAAACCAATTGGAACGCAGCACTACTCAACTTTACTGATATTTGTGTTCCCATCATGCACTGGGGCTTGGATAATTAACAAGGTTGATTTTTTTTGCTGTTTTCCAGCTCTATTCACACTGTTTTATAATTGCCTTTTGTTGTTAGGTTTAGTCACATGTTTTGTGAAATTTTTGGAGTTCATTTTCTACTCAAACACATTCATACTCAAAAACAATCCACTGAATGTTACTGTCAAGGTCACCAGTGTGTGTGCCCCTGATTACCACCAGAGGGCACTCCACCCCAGACTGTCATTCCATCAAAGATTACATTACCCATAATCCTTTGCCCGGACTCATCAGCACTCATTGTTTACACCTGTGTCTCATTACCTCTGCCTATATCTAGCCTGTTCACCCTGTCATTCACTGTGAGGTTTTGTACGTTGTAAGTGTCACAGGTCAGGGTGGGTACTTAATAACTGTCCGTCACCCCTGGCTTGCGCACCACCGCGAGGAGCTGCACTACAGGACACAGCAAGCAGGACAACAAAAAGGCAAGTATAAAAATCTCTTTATTTGCTTTAAAACATCTCTTAAAACAATTACTTTAGTGGCTTCAACGTTCTCCTCAACAGGATCGGAATGGAGGAAGAAGGGAATATGCTTCACAGCTTTAGCAGGCTCTGCACTGGACTCAGACAGGAGGAGGGTATGTATACTTCACAGCTTTAGCAGGCTCTTCACTGGACTCAGACGGAGAGGAGGGTACGTATACTTCACGGCTTTAGCAGGCTCTTCACTGGACTCAGACGGAGAGAAGGGTACGTATACTTCACAGTTCTAGCAGGCTCTTCACTGCAACTGGATTCAGACAGAGAGAGAGGTGAGTATTTTCAACCACATCAACGGGCTTTCACAGCTTTTAGCGTTTTCTGTACTTGATGCAAACAGAGAGAGAGGTGAGTATTTTCAACCACATCAACGGGCTTTCACAGCTTTCAGCGTTTCCTGCACTTGATGCAAACAGAGAGAGAGGTGAGTATTTTCAACCACATCAACGGGCTTTCACAGCTTATAACGGTTTCTGCAACTGGGTTCAGAGAGAGACAAGATGGATATTTTCAACCACATCAACAGGCTTTCACAGCTTTCAGTGTTTCCTGCAACTGGGTTCAGACAGAGAGAGAGGTGAGTATTTTCAGCCACATCAACGGACTTGCACAGCTTATAGTGGTTTCTGCAACTGGGTTCAGACAGAGAGAGAGGTGAGTATTTTCAACCACATCAACGGACTTGCACAGCTTATAGTGGTTTCTGCAACTGGGTTCAGACAGAGAGAGGCGAGTATTTTCACTAGAACCACCAATGCTTTCCGCAATTCAATCCCACACTCGTGTTTCACTGCAACCCACACAAGTAATCATACGTAATATATATATATATATATATAGCACTGCAAATCTCACAACTCACAGAGTTGCAGTCCTCCACAAAACAAACTCCAATCGTCATACAGTTCCATACAATTCACAGGGATGCCAATTGTTTCATAATCCACCTAGAATTCGACACTTATCTCACCCCAGGTGCTGACCTCACTTCAGTTTCTCACTTTCTCCTTCAGCCTGTCCTTCTCCTTGCCCAGATCCAAATCTCTCTTCTTCCACAAAAAAAACCACACCCAGAACTCCATCATAATGCCCTTTTATACTCCCCTACTGCAGCCCGCGCCCCAATCGCCGCTCTGTTCTTCTTACTCCCGCACCTGATTCAATTCCAGTCTTCAATCCCATCATTTGCCATACACCTGGAACCCGGTAGATGCATGTGTCTCCCAAACATCAAGAAGGACGAGGCATACCCCGTAATACTCTGCATGCTATTATTGTAGGCCTGTACCAAGGAGGGGAGACATTCGGGCCACTTGCTCTGTTGGTCAGCTTCCAGGGTCCCCAGTAGACCCAGCAGAGTCTGATTAAATCTCTCACTTCCCCGTTTCCCTGGGGGTGGTACGGGGTGGTATGAGTCTTTTGGCACCCGTAAAGATGGCTCAGTTCCTGGATGACCTTGGACTCGAAATTCGGGCCCTGGTCAGAATGGAGGGTCTCGGGGCACCCAAAAGGCTGGATCACCGTCCTCCAAAGTGCGCCAGCTGTGGTAGTGGCTGTCTGGTCCACGGTAGGGATCCATCACCACCACCAGGATGTTCTGGAACCGATCCATTGGACATCCCAGTGTCAGGAAATCCATTTCCATGATGTGCAGGGGTGCCCCGGGCCGTATGGGGACCAAGGGAGCTCTTGCCTCTTTCCTCGCCTTAAAAAGCATACACCGAGGACAGCTCTGAACGAAGGCTCTAACAGTCTCTTCCATCCCGAACCAATGGAAATACCTTTGCAGCAAGGACAAGTCTGCTCCTCTGGTACCACCACCTGGTACACCGTCTCCCGAGTTAGTGCCCGCTAAAAGTTGGTTTAATGGCTTGGCGATTTCTGAAAAGCCTTTGATAAAGCACCTGTAATATCCCACAAAGCCCTAGAAAGATCTCACTTGCCGAATGGTCTTGGGTGGCTCCCAATCCTGAACTGCAGACACCTTCTGGGTCAGTGGAAACCCCTGCAGCACTGACACGATGCCCCAAAAACTTCACCTCCTTCCTAAACAGCTGGTACTTGTCCGGACGTAGCTTTAACCCATACTTTTCCATGGCCTGGAACACTTGTTCCAGGTGAAGCAAATGGGAGGTGAAGTCTGGAGAAAACACAATGACATCGTCCAGGTAGACCAAGGTAGTATCAACCAACTGCCCTCCCAGGCACTCCCTCCCTGAAAGGGGTGGTAAAAGCAGATTTCTCCCGATCCTTCTCCTCTACCTGGACTTGCCAGTACCCACTGGCCAAGTCCAATGTGGAGTACCATTCGGCCTGAGTTAGACTAGTAAGAGAGTCCTCCATCCGTGGCAGTGGAAATGCATCCTTCTTCATCACATTATTCAATCTCCGGTAGTCGACACAGAACCTCCAGGCGCCCGTCTTCTTCCGTACCAGAACAATTGGAGCTGCCCAGGGACTGCTACTCTCCCGGATGATGCCTCCCTCCAACATTCCCTTCAATAGTGTGCAGATCTCGGTGGTATGGGGCGATACCGTTCCAGACTGGGTGCCGCATCGCCCGTGGGTATCTGATGCTTGAAACACCAGTGCAACCATAATCCTTTTCATGAGTGGAGAACACATGCCGCCATTTACTCAAGAAATGCCGCAGCTGACGTTGTTGGTCCTCCTCCAAGCCCTCTTCCTCCAAGGAGTCTCACCTGAGATGGTCTGGCCTTTGTTCTACCTGTCTAACGGCCACCTCTACCACTGCCGGGCTCACTTGGTTGAAGCAAACGTCCTTTCTCTCCCACACTTGTTGGGGGCTCACTAAGGTAACTCGGGCCAAACGGTGGTGACGACGGAGATTGACCGGATAATGGTTCACATTCCGCACTCTTACGCAAACCCCGCCCGATGGACCGCAGCCAGTCCTCGGGCCACTTCAAGGGACTAACATTCCCAATGGGGTTCTACAAGGACCCAGTTTTCCGGCCCATAAGACCCAGCAGGCAACCTGGCCCAGATGATAGCCTCACTCCGTACTGGAACTGACCGGGCATACCGGCAAACCACCGGCCAACTTCCTTGCGGTCCTCCCTACTACCAGCCGCATGAATCCTACGACAGTCAGCCAGGATACGTTCCCTCTCTCGTTTTTCTATCGTCAGAGGTGCCTGAACCGGCCTGTTCATAAACAACTCCTCCCAACAGTCTGAGATGACATTCATACTCTGTTCTTCTTATTCCCGCACCTGATTTCAATTCCAGTCGTCAGTCCCGTCATTTGCCCATACACCCGGAACCGGCAGCCTCCTCGGTCTCCCACTAGAAGCACTCCCCGCAGAAACTCGGGCCCCATCTCGAGTTCCTCCCTGTTCGAAATTCGTCACCCGTGACATAAGACTGCATCTCTGAGCGTTTCCCTGGTTCTTCTTGTCTCGTGGTTTTTGGATTTCTTGCCTGTTTCTTGGATTACCCTTTTGCCTCTGTCCCCTGCCTTGTTTGCTTGTTTGGATTGCCTGCCTGGATATTGACCTATCGCCTGTATTTTGGATTACGTGTCTGGATTGTCCCTCTAACAAAAGCTGCATTTGGATCTCCAAATTTGAGTCTCGGAGCAGTTCGTAACAGAAAACCTCGCCATATCATGGATCCAGCAGTTGAACTCTTCTGTCCGATGCAAGGTAATAGATCACTCGAGGACCACACCCAAGATTTCCTGGACCTTGCTTATTTAACAGACTTCCCAGATTTTGCCCTCATTGACTTTTTTACATTTTTATTTTTGTTACGGACTCCATGAACAATACCAATGTAAACTCATTTGTGATGGTCCTCAAAGATCACTGGCTGAGTTCTTGGACTATGTGCTTTTGTTAAGTGGGTCCTCTGTCACTGTCGGGGAAGTTGAGAACATATCCCCTAAACATTTTTTGGGGAGGCGCACCATGCATCAAGCTCCACGGAGCTTGGCCCACAACACAGGCGATTCTTGGATTTTCATTTTAGGGGGGATCAGCCCCAGTGAGGGTATGCCCCTATCTGGACTTCCTATTTGCCTCAATGTGACCGCAGTCATACATGAACTTCTTTCCTGACTCAGGGCCTCTGGGGCAAATCTTAAACTCTCTATTCTTTCTGTTCCAGTTTTAACAGATCTGCTGTGGTGCTCATCTGCTCTGCAGTGGGGGTCTTCAAGCCGTCTAGTCAGCTGTGGTGGTTGTCTGCTCCGCCGCGGGGGTCTTCTAGCCCATTAGCATTGCTGTGGTGTCCATCTGCTCCACCGCGGAGGTATTCAAGCTCATCTGTGCTGCTGTGGGGGTCATCTGCTCCACCGTGGGGGTCACCCTGGTCATCTGTCCGGCCTGCTCCACCCTGGTCATCTGCCCGGCCTGCTCTGCCCTGGCCACCGTGTTTGTAGTTCTAATCAAATCCTCATGCAACTCGCAATGGGTTGTGGGCAATATCAGCTGTTAGAGTATGCGTCGATCTGCACTTCAAATTCTGATCGGAAATAGTAGACCATCCGGGTATCTTTGGAATACTCTTTTCAACATACTACGATTTGGGACATACTAATTCTATATAGAGGATAGGGATAGAGTATAGGGAACGACCAGACAGTGCACTATATAAAGGATAGGAAACGATCATACACTGCACTATATAGGGGATAGGGAACGACCAGACAGCGCACTATATAAAGGATAGGGAACGATCAGACAGTGCACTATATAGGGGATAGGGAACGATCAGACAGTGCACTCTATAGGGGATAGGGAATAATCAGACACTGCACTATATTGGGGATATGGGAAGGATCAGACAGTGCACTATAGGGAATGGGAAAGATTCATACAGTGCACTATATAGGGTATAGGGAATGATCATACAGTGCACTCTATAGGGGATAGGGAATGATCAAACAGTGCTCTATATAGAGAATAGGGAACGATCAGACAGTGCCCTATATAGGGAACGATCAGACAGTGCTCTACATAGAGGATAGGGAATGATCAGACAGAAACCAGAAAATGTATCTGACCCGTTTGAATTCTGCACAGAATGCTGTATTTTAAAGCGCTATGGAGGAGATTAGGAGGAAACTGCGGCTTTAGCGAGCTCAATGACTCACAAATATACCTGTGTGACTTATGATTGGTTTTGAGGTCCAGGGTCACATTTGTTTTAAAAGGTTCTAGATTCTGTTTATCAAAAGAGATTTGAGCATGTGACTCCTCTGTAAAAAGGGTCAGATTCTTTAATTCTAATATTTTTAATGACCAATGCTGATATCTTATAGAGCGGGGTGGCAAAGATAGTAAATGGATTGCATAACAATTGCGGCAATACATTTTTATTTTTTATTTGAAGTAATTAATTGGAAAATATAACACTATGAATATCTGTAAATGATTCTGTAATCCTGTATTTTTCACAAATGATGAAATGGTGAGCTCAAACACAACAGTGCACTCAGTAGGTTGTTTTCTGACATTTTTCTCTTTCTTTGGTTATGACTACTTCAGTGTCACAATACCGAATTTTCCCATAATATCTTAAAAAGACTACGTGACAAAAGAATGAAATCCACTGAGAGCTGTTATTGAGACATTTGTAAGACAGAGAGCAGATTAAGGGCAAACTGAAGTGCCTTGAAATGCTCAGCATTGTTCAATGTGTTGACAATTTCCACTGAAACAGGAAGACAGGGCGGGGCATATTGAACAGCTCCTCCCCTTCTTAAAATGAGTCAATAGTGTTTAGTTTATATCACAGCTTGTCCAGAGCTATCCTCTATCCCCTATATAGTACACTGTCTGAATCGTTCCCTATCACCTATAGTGCACTGTCTGATCATTCCCTATCCCCTATACAGTGCAACATCTGAATCATTCTATATATAATACACTGTCTGAATCCTTCCTATCTCTTATATAGTACACTGTCTGAATCGTTTCCCTATCTCTTATATAGTACACTGTCTGAATCGATTTCCTATCTCTTATATAGTACACTGTCTGAATCCTTCCCTATCTCTTATATAGTACACTGTCTGAATCCTTCCCTATCCCCTATAGTGCACTGTCTGATCATTCCCTATCCACTGTAGTGCACATCTGAATCATTCTATATATAGTGCACTAAATCGTGCACTGTATGATCATTCCCTATGCCCTATATAGTGCACTGTCTAATCATTCCCCATCCCCTATATAGTGCACTGTCTGATCGTTCCCTATTCCCTATATAATGCACTGTCTGATCGTTCCCCATCCCCGATTTAGTGCACTGTCTAATCATTCCCCATCCCCGATTTAGTGCACTGTCTAATCATTCCCCATCCCCTATATAGTGCACTGTCTGATCGTTCCCTATCCCCTATATAGTGCACTGTCTGAATCATTCCCTTTACCCTATATAGTGCACTGTCTGATCGCTCCCTATCCCCTATATATTGCACTGTCTGAATCGTTCCCTATCCCCTATATAGTGCACTGTCTGAATCGTTCCCTATCCCCTATATAGTGCACTGTCTGATCGTTCCCTTTCCCCTATATAGTGCACTGTCTGATCGTTCCCTTTCCCCTATATAGTGCACTCTCTGATCATCCCCTATATAGTGCACTGTCTAAATCGTTTCCTATCCCCTATATAGTGCACTGTCTGATCGTTCCCTATCCCCTATATAGTGCACTCTCTGATTGTTCCCTATCACCTATATAGTGCACTCTCTGATCGTTCCCTATCCCCTATATAGTGCACTGTCTGAATCGTTCCCTATCCCCTATATAGTGCACTGTCTAAATCGTTCCCTATCCTCTATATAGTGCACTGTCTGAATCGTTCCCTATCCCCTATATAGTGCACTCTCTGATCGTTCCCTATCCTCTATATAGTGCACTGTCTGAATCGTTCCCTATCCCACATATATAGTGCTCTGTCTGATCGTTCCCTATCCCCTATATAGTGCACTCTCTGATCGTTCCCTATCCTCTATATAGTGCACTGTGTGAATCGTTCCCTATCCCCTATAGTGCACTGTCTGATCATTCCCTATCCACTGTAGTGCACGTCTGAATCATTCTATATATAGTGCACTAAATCGTTCCCTATCCCCTATATAGTGCACTGTCTGATCGTTCCCTATCCCCTATATAGTGCACTCTCTATATAGACTATATAGTGCACTATATAGTGGACAACATCATCCTGAAGTTTGCGGACGACACCGCAGTGATAGGACGCATCGCTGGCGGTGACGAGGCAGCTTACAGGAGGGAGGTGGCCAGTCTGGTGTCGTGGTGTGAAGAAAACAACCTCACACTCAACACGGACAAGACAAAGGAAATGATAGTGGACATGAGGAAGGAGAGGAGAACGCCTCAGCCACTGTTCATCCGGGAGCTTGAAGTGGAGAGGGTCCAGAAATTCAAATACCTGGGTGTCCACATCAATGAGGACCTCACTTGGACGCCTCACATCACGCAGCTGGTCAAGAAGGCTCAACAGCGGCTGTATTTTCTGAGGAGGCTGAGGAAGTTCGGCATGTCGCCTAAGATCCTCAGCAACTTCTACAGCTGCACCATCGAGAGTGTCCTGACCAGCTGCATCACTGTGTGGTATGGCAGCAGTACTGTCAAGGACCGCAAACGCCTGCAGAGAGTGGTGAAGACTGCGCAGAAGATCACCAGGACTCCACTGCCCTCTCTGCAGAGCATATACCACCGCAGAGTCCACAGGAGCGCTGCTGCCATCCTCAAAGACCCCTCCCACCCCCAACATGGACTGTTCACACTTCTACCCTCAGGACGGAGGTACAGAAGTGTGAAACGCAGGACTGCCAGACTAAAGAACTTTTTCTTTCCCTCTGCCATTAGACTCCTAAACAGCAGATAGGACTCTACAATCACAACATCACATGGACAATTGTTTACATACTGCACTACCTCACTTTACTCTGCCAGAACTGCACTACCTCACTTTACACTACTAGAACTGCACTACCTCACTTTATTACTTTACTCTTTTGCCCTTTTTATATTTATATTTTTTTTATATCTTTGCTCTCTTTATTATTTATATATTTATCTTATCTTATTTTTTATTTTTTAACTTACTTGTGTGTCATTTATTGTGGACGGCAAAGCAAGAATTTCATTGTACAGGGAAACATGCTTTCTGTCTGTACACATGACAATAAACACTTTGAACTTGAACTGGAACTTGAACTTGAACTTGAACTCTCTGATCATTCCATAAATAAAAAAAAAAACAACCATCAACTATTACTTCAATAAGCAAACTTTTATTTTTATTGAAAAACGTACACTTCTGAATCACAAAATGCTTGTTTTTTTTTTTTTTGCGTATTTGACTCAACACTCTGATATCGTACAGAACCACTGTAGGAAGTTCACGTACATGAAGGATGAGATGCCATTAGCACGCATCTCTCCTCGATTCCCAGCATGCATTTGGACTAGGAAAGAACAATAGGAGAGGTTTACTATTAAATTGCCAGTGGCTGAGATGGATGAATACTGTGTGTTGTCTTTGTACAAGAGAAAGATAACATTTATTGACAGTCATTAGAAGTGACAAGTCTTCCTCAATTCAGATGCTGAAAGAACAGATGAAATAAAGGAATGGAAAGAGTCTCATTTTCTGTGATGTAATGTGCATGGCTTCAGGCAACATCACATTACTGTTCACCTAAAATAATTTATTGATACTGAAGACTACTCAGTTAAGAAAACAGCCTAACTACCGAAAGAGCTGTAATTCTTTCCATTTATCAAGCCTATGAATATCCAGCGTCGCTTCCTCTCTTTTGATGTACAGAGAATGTTGAAACTACGTTACATTATCGTCTCTCTGCAAGCGTCGCAATCATCTACCACCTTTTCATCTGTGTCTTATTTGTCATTGTCATTTATTGATGTCTCATAAATGGCAGGCAAATCAAAGAGCATTCACTCTTCACATGGAGTGTCGTTTTCTTTTTGCATGGAAAAGATAATTTTTCTTTTCAACAGTAGGCGGTTTTGAGCACATTAGAATTGGAAGAATTCAGTTGGTTGAATTGGATGTTCTTTTTGATCAAGACAAAAGCTTAAAAAGTTTAACTACACATTTAGGTCACACTTTAGATTAAAAGGTTACTTCAGCACGTAGCATTAAGCTTTGTATCAGTAGAAATCCAGTAGTATATTCAAATGATCATACTTATCCCCTATATGTCCCCATGTCCCCCTGAGACGAGAGAATTATGCATTTTATTTCTGGAAAAAAAAATTGGCCAGAGGCTAGAGACTACAGCCAGTAGTAGGAGTTAGTTCCACATGTTATCAACACGTCCATGGGGGTGGGATCTCACTCATAGCGCTCGGCTCGGGCAGCTGTGGGCATTCATGTAAATGGAGCGGTGTGGAGCAAAGTGAGTGTTTCAACTTTTCAAATTAATTCCTATGAAAGTTAAGCTTCCATAGGCATGATCTGAAAACGCGCCAGACTGAACACACGCCGTGAATGACTGCTGCGCCCGCGCTTACCTCAGCTCTTCGCTCTCGTGATGAATGAGATCTGACTCTTGCCGCGTTTGTGCTGACACTTGCTCGGCTCACTCACGTTATATTGAACACGTTGGACACGTTCAGTTTTTAATTGTAGTGTGTTCTCTAACTGAGCTAAATGATTTTATTATGAAAATGAAAACAATGGTAGGGCCGGTGCCGCGTGGACAAGTGATCCAGTGATCCAGTAGCCGAGCTTTGGGAGTGGCCTCGTAGGACAGAGAAGCAAGTGCATTCTGGGACTTGTTGTCTTTCATCCATATGAGCCAAAAATACATTTTCTGTCTTTTCTCAGTCTAGAAGGCACCAAATTCAAAAATAATTTCACATTTCTACTACATAAATGACCCAGTTTAAATACACATTCATCTTCCCAGCGCTGAAGTACCCCTTTCTCACTATTAACTACACTGGAACATTTTTTTTTGCCAGTTCCACTTATAACTCAACCAACCTGAAAGAAAACAAAACAAGGTTTTACTGAAGCATAAACTTCAGTAGATGTAACCTGATTTAAAGGGGTGATTTTATCATGATTTGACTTTAACTTTTGTTTGCTGTTTGAGCATAAACATAATCTGCAAAGTTACGACGCTCAAAGAACAAAGCAAAGGGAGATATTTTCTTTTACAGAAATCTCTTTTCAAGGACTACAACAAATAGCTGGTAGGGACTACAACAAGCTTCTTCATGGGTTAGTGACGTCACTAACCCTAACATTCACATAACCCCGGCCCCGGGAACATGTTGAGAGAGGAAGAGTTGTTGTAGTCGAGCACATTTGGGAGTCGCTCAAGCTGTCGTCCGTCTTTCACATTTATTGATACAGTACGAACACAAATGCAATAGCATGTCATAAAGCAAGATGACAACATAAGTTATAACCATAATTAAACTAAACTATCCATGTTCTCTCTTCATCAGCAGATATTCTCTGGCTCATCAGTTCCCACACCAGCGGTTTATAGATTATCATGACAGAATATGCTAATCAATGACTAAAGATCGTTAACTCATAAAGTCATCAACTGTCTATTCAGAAATGCCCTGTCTCATTCTACATGTTGTCTCTTCTTCTTGAGTCTCTCCATCATTGTCTGACTCCGGTTTGATCATAAAAGACTGAACAGTTTCTGTCATTTTCAGTGTGTGTCTACGTGAGGTAATCAGAGCTGCTAACATGAGCTCTTGAAGCTCCGCCCTCTTCCTCAGACTCAAGAAGAAGTGACTACATGTAGAATTCATGTTGCTGACACAGCTGACTCATATGATCTAATAATGACGGTAACCAAGGATTCAGATGAGAGGCGGGAATCTGAAACTTAAAGTCCATAAACTAAACTAAACAGAATGGTGACAGCGCATGTCGAATGTGTCCATCCTGAGTTTTTTTGGAAATTGTATACTGGGTCAGTGTAACTCAATTAAGTTAAAACTGCGTTCTTGTGTGTCCCTTGTGTTACATAAACCTTGACTTAGGTTACAACAACAAAATTAGAATTTATAGGTAGAGTCAGGTAGAATACTGCATGTTCACTTGTTACAGTGTTCAAGATTCAAGAGATTCAAGAGATTCAAGAGTTTTATTTGTCACATACACAGTTATATACAGAATATACAACCGGCAGTGAGATGTAAACAGGTCCGCTCCATGGACAGTGCAAATTCACAGTTAAAAACACAAGGAGGAAATTATAATAGAAATAGAATAAAAAAGTACTATATATATATATATATATATATATATATATATATATATATATATATATATATATATATATATATATATATATATATATATATATATATATATATATATATGTAGAATTATAAATAATCAAGTCAAGTAGAAAAAAGTAAAAAATAAAAATAAAGAAGTGGAATAAAATAAGTGGAAGTAAACTGCAGTGAGTAAACTGTAGACTTATAAATATGTGGTTAACAAATGTACAAAGAGTATAATGTGCAAACAGGTTTATAACAGGTTGTTACACAGTAACAACGAGAACAGAAAGTGCAGTGCAATGTCAGTGTATCGGTGGTCAGGAGTCTGATGGCCTGGGGGAAGAAGCTCCTCCTGAGTCTCTCAGTTTTGGCCATCAGGCTTCGGAAGCGCTTACCAGATGGCAGCAGCATGAAATGAGGGTTTGCAGGGTGATTAGAGTCCTTGATGATCTTAGTAGCTCTGCCTTTGCAGCGTTTGGTGTAGACGTCCTGCAGAGACGGGAGAGCTGACCCTGAGATACGCTCGGTCATGACTGGTGCTGTTCCCATACCACGCTGTGATGCACTGAGTTAATACACTTTCTATGGCCCCTAAATAGAAAGTTTTCAGGATAGCTGGTGAAACCCTGAATTTCCTCAGCTGGCGCAGGTGGTATAGTCTTTGCCTGGCTTTTTTCACCTGTGTCTGAATGTGAGCAGTCCAGGTCAGGTCCTCGGAGATGTTTACACCCAGGTACTTGAAGCTGCTCACTCTCTCTACTGGTGACCCGCTGATCATGAGGGGGGAGTATGTCCGTTGCTGTCTCTTCCTGAAGTCCACAATCATTTCTTTGGTCTTGCCAACATTCAGAGAGAGACAGTTGTCCTGGCACCATGATTCAAGATTCAAGATTCAAGAGTTTTATTTGTCACACACACAGTTATATACAGAATATACAACCGGCAGTGAAATGTAAACAGGTCCGCTCCATGGACAGTGCAAATTCACAGTTAAAAACACAAGGAAGAAATTATAATAGAAATAGGATATAAAAAAAGTACTCTCTCTCTCTATATATATATATATATATATATATATATATATATATATATATATATATATATATATATGTCTATATCTGTAGAATTATAAATAATCAAGTCAAGAGAAAAAAAAGGTAACAAATAAGGATAAAGTGGAATAAAATAATTGAAGTAGACTTTGCAGTGAGTAAACTGTAGACTTATAAATATGTGGTTAACAAATGTATAAAGAGTATAATGTGCAAACAGGTTTATGACAGGTTGTTACACAGTAACAACGAGAACAGAAAGTGCAGTGCAATGTCAGTGTATCGATGTTTATCCTGAAGTGAAGTCACGTGATGTTAAGTGACTGAGTTCAGGAGTCTGATGGCCTGGGGGAAGAAGCTCCTCCTGAGTCTCTCAGTTTTGGCCATCAGGCTTCGGAAGCGCTTACCAGATGGTAGCAGCGTGAAATGAGGGTTTGCAGGGTGATTAGAGTCCTTGATGATCTTGGTAGCTCTACCTTTGCAGCGTTTGGTGTAGACGTCCTGCAGAGACGGGAGAGCTGACCCTGAGATACGCTCGGATAAGCGCACGACTCTTTGCAGGGCTTTGCGGTCATGACTGGTGCTGTTCCCATACCACGCTGTGATGCAGATGTTAGATGCTCCACCTCGTCCAAGTATGCCGTCTCATTGTTTTCGGAAATGAGGCCCAGGACAACAGTATCATCAGCAAATTTGATGATAGAGGTGGAGCTGTGTGTGGACAAACAGTCATGTGTGTAGAGAGAGTAGAGCAGGGGACTCAGGACACAGCCCTGTGGAGCTCCCACACTCAGGGTGATGGAGGTGGAGGTGAACTGGCCTACTCTCACCACCTGAGGCCTGCCAGTGAGGAAGTCCTCAATCCAGTGGCAGAGAGAAGGATTCAGGCCGAGATCCAGGAGTTTGGCGGTTAGCTTAATGGGAACTATGGTGTTAAAGGCTGAGCTATAGTCAATAAATAGCAGCCTTACGTAGTTCCCACTTTTGCTGTCGATGTGAGTGAGGGAGCAGTGGAGGACATGAGAGATGGCATCTTCAGTCGATCTATTGGGACGATAGGCAAACTGAAGAGGGTCCAAAGTGTCAGGAATGTAGGAGCAAATGGTGTTTTTAATGAGTCTCTCAAAGACCTTCATGACTATAGACGTGAGAGCCACTGGACGATAGTCATTTAGGCAAGAGGGTTTACTGTTCTTAGGGACAGGGATGATGATGGATTTTTTGAAGGAGGTGGGCCCACAGATGTAGCGAGGGACTCATTAAAGATAGATGTAAACAGCGAGCTGATCAGCACAGGACCGCAGAACACGGCCTGAAATACCATCCGGCCCAGCAGCTTTCCTGATGTCCACACGCTTGAGTGCTCTCCGAACTTCATCCTCCGAGACAGAGATCACGTGGTTGTTGCTGCTCTGAGTAATTCCCTCTGACGCGCCACTTGGCGGAGTCGCGCTGCCGCAATTACAATCAAAGCGAGCGTAGAAAGAGTTTATCTCGTTCACAAGCGACAGATCAGCTCTCACCTCTGCAGAGGATTTAGATCCAAACGAGCAGATGGACCTCAGACCTTGCCACATGCGCCGCGAGTCGTTGAGTTGGAAATGAGACTCCATTCGGTCTTTGTAACAGAGTTTTGTGGCTTTAACTGCACGTCTGAGAGCATAACAGGACGTTCTGTATTCAGTCATATTCCCTGAATGGAGACCGGCGTTGTAAGCAGCAGTGCGTGCGTTCACTGCAGCGCGGATTGAATTGTCCACCCACGGTTTCTGATTTGAGAAGGACGTTATTGTTATTGTTTGTGTGGCTTGCTCTGTAAGCGTGTTGATGAAGCAAAGTGCCACATCCGTGAACTCACTGACGTCAGCTGAACTCGCCCGGAACATGTCCCAGTTGACGTCATCCAGAGCTGCCTGTGGCGCGGTCTCTGAGTGGGCTGACCAGCGTTTAACTTCCCGCCTCACCGGGGGTTCCTGAACGAGCCTTTGTTTGTATTCAGGTGTGAGGAAAATGGCAGCGTGATCCGATTTGCCAAAAGCTGGAAGTGACCGCGCTTTATAGGCGTTCTTAAATGGAGAGTAGCAATGATCCAGTGTGTTTGCTCCTCGTGTAGGACAGGAGATGTGCTGGTGAAAGTTTGGCAAGACTTTCTTTAGGTTTGCTTTGTTAAAATCGCCCACGACGATGAAAGCAGCATCGGGGTGTTTGTTTATGGCGCCGCTGGCAACATCATGAAGGCCAGATAAAGCCAGCGCTGTGTCTGCCTGTGGTGGAATGTAAACGGCAGTGGCAATGACCTCAGAAAACTCCCTCGGCGAATAGAATGGGCGGCAAATGATTGTTAAATGTTCCAGATGAGGCGAGCAGGACCGCGAGAGAATGGTGATGTTCCTGGGGTCGCACCATTTCTTGTTGATCATGAAGCATACTCCACCGCCTTTGGATTTACCGGCCTCGGCTGTTCTGTCCATCCGAAAAACAGAGAAGTTCTCAGACGGCGTCACAGCTGTGTCCGGGACCGTGGGCATCAGCCATGTTTCAGACAAACAATAGATGTTACAGTCTCTCATGTCCCATTGAAAACTTATCCTGGCTCTAAGATCGTCCATCTTATTCACCAGGGATTGAACATTTGCGAGCAGAATGCTCGGGAGAGGAGGGCTGAATGCCCTTTTCCTCAGTCTGTTGTGTATCCCAGCGCATTTCCCGCAGTGTTTCTTGATTCTTCGCCTTCGACTCGTCTGTCCATTGTTCAACTCGGCGTTCCGAAGAATCTCAGATGGCCACAGAGGATCGGCGAAAATGTCCTGAAACAGTCCAGTGTAGAGGTAACCAATGTCCAAAAGAGTTTTGCTGTCATAGCAGATCAATGCAGTTGATAAGTTTGTAAAAACTGAGAGTAAAAGAAAGTAAAATAGTAAATAAAAGCAGAGTCTTCGCGGAGCGACCTGAACGGCGACCGAACACGGCGGCGCCATCTTGGAAAAAAAAGTGCACGACTTTTGCCTCAATAAACTCATCATTACTGCTCAGTAATAGTTAGTAAGGTAGCTGTTAAATTTAGGTATTGGGTGATTAAGGAATGTAGAATATGATCATCAGAATAAGGCATTAATATGTGCTTTATAAGATCTAATAAACAGCCAATATCCTAGTAATATTCATGATAATAAGACACTAGTTAATAGTGAGAATTGGACCCAAACTAAAGTGTTACCCACCTTCTTCTAAAATGTTCAACAACTATATCGAATTAAACGTAATTTTGTGTTAAATGCAAAGTGAGCTTTTTTTTTACCTTTGAAAAATGATGACAGTGCTAGGTTGTTTTGGGTGGTTATTGTCAGTGTTATTTATTTCAGTTCATTCATATATTCTGAATTATATTTCAGATCTTTTGCTCGTGTGATTCAGGTTCTGCAATGACTGAAAGAACAATGTTAATAAAATCTCCCAGATGTAACGGGCAGTTCAAATTCTGACCCAATATATATTTGTAAAGTAAACTAGTAAAACTGGAAGATAGTTTCACAGCTAGGGATTACCATGCAGATGTGAAAAAGAAGCTTTGAAAAATTTGGTACATGGAGAATATTCAGTTATGGGAGAAAATGCCCCAATAATGAGTTCCTGCAAGTTCCTGAGTTTGAGCAAGATGCTTTATTCCCCTGAAAAGCATATTGCAAATATGATATAATAGAACAATTAAATAAACACAAAGTTAAAATTAAGTAAGTAATAGACACATATTGTCAGTTTTTTCCCCTTCAATGAAACATTAGTTCCTGAAAGAATCAACATTTCCAAAGGAAATGCTTTGAATGAATGATTCAGCGATGTCTGTAAGCTAGGCACAAGTGTTTATTCACTTATTCATTATTACTTCTCATGCAGGCTTGTTTATTGCCTGCAAAAATACCTCAAAAGCCATTTTTTTAAATAAAGTATTACAAATGCATTTTGATTGCAAGTATCACTAAAAGCGTACTGTATGCTCCATCTGTTTAAGCAAGCGTTGTCAGGGGTCGTCTGTTATGCTTCGTGGCGTTGACTTGTTTCAGTTATTATTTGTTGATAGCCTCAACCTCCCCCCACCCCTGATACCTTTAGATATATAAACCTGAAGAGAAACAGAAAACTGTTGACTATTATAACAATTCTCATGATTTCTCAGATAGAAGAAACAGTAATAATATCAAAATGTAACTTTTTTTATTATTTACTTTTATTATTCATTATTTTTTCACCTTTTGCTAACACTTTACTTAAAGCCTTTATATATAATGCATTATAAAAGTATTTTTAATGCATTAATTATGCACCTTATAATGCATCATATGGTCTCATGAATACATTTTTAATACATTGTAATATTTATGTTATGCCGTTAGAAAGTATAATGCATTAAAACACACGACAAAACCAATTTTGGATGTGACAAGGAATCTGCAATGCATTTAAACTTTGGTTACAATTATTTATGAAAAGATTCAATGCATTATAATTCATGAATACCTTTATAATGCATTACGCAAGCTTTAAGTGTTGCCAGATATTTTTCCTATGGAGTTGTATTTAAAATCTACTTGGCTACAAAAGGGCTTGACCCTTCTGGTCAGCGTGTTGCTGAATGGTTTCTAAGGCGTTATGGGTGGTTGTTACCGGTATGTGCTGAGGTGTTGCAAGGTTGCTTTGTTTAAATCCCACAAGGATGATACATTCCACAAATGTGAACAAAGGTGATTCTTGCACACCCTGCTATTAAAAAAAGGACCATTTATGATGGGTGGACAAGCTCACTGTGATTAAAGCGGCTTTGCAAGTTGAATGAGACTCTGTCTCTTACCTGGCAATGCAATGTTTCAATTACAGATTACATGAAAAAGGGCATTTGAGCGGCGAGACTAACACGCCAGTCTAACACCGTCCAATTAAAAAGGAGAATTACTCTATTATTGCTTTGATAGATCATCTGCTCCTGAAAACTGCAAGCTTCTCGCTGGTTAAAGGTGGTGGTCTGTCAGGCGTGAAATCAATACAAGGCACAAATCATAATTCATGCTTCCCTGTGGTCTGAATAATAATTGTTTTAGCCATCACATTGCAAATATTTTCTTTTCCTCTAAAGGTGAAAAGGCTGTACACTGTATGGGCATCCAGTATATAATTGACGCGCTCTATGAAGCCAGGGATTCACGCATTTCCACAAAATTATATGTATTTGAAAAGCGACTGCCCTTTGTCTGAATGGTTATGAGTGTCGAATGAGAGCGACTGCAGGAAACTGCGCATGCTTTTCATCAGCTAGTGTGAACTTTGAAACCAGTGCTGCTTTGAAATTCAGTCTAAATGAAGAGCTCTGTGAAACGTGGCGATGTGGGTCTGGCTATGACCCAGTTAAATCCTCGTGGACGGTGGGCACCCAACACAATGAAGAAGTGCTGGAATACATTAATACCAATGCAGCGCTCTCTGACCCGACTCACAAATCAATAGAACATTCAAATGTGTGGAGACACATATGAACAGGGCAAAGCTTCATTTAACCTCTTCTGCTACTGCCGTTAAGAGTAGCGTTGAGATTGAACGCACATAATGATGGTGTTACCGCCCACCTGCTCTTCCTGGCTGTGAATATTGTGTGCCTAATTATTCAGGGCTGAAAAATCATCAAGAGTACTAAAGGCTGGCAAATGCGGAGAGCTCTGTGTGTCTGATAATTCCACATGACCTACTGGAAATCATTTCTGCCATCATTTACACACATTCATGTTGCTCCACATCCATATGATGTTTTTCTTCATGGAACACAAATGGAGTGTTATATTACAAGTCTTCTGAAGGCATTATCCTTAGAATTCCAAGGCAAGCGTTTCAAAATTGTTTAAATGTTTTGGCAAAAAAGTCCAGCATCAATATTGGAGTGATACACAAAGCATCTCACACAGAAGTATGCCATCTACAGTTATATCATAATTATTGTTTTAACCATGTGTTAAGAATTTTGAAATATTTAGGGGTTAAAGCACATAGCACTGAAACCCTATTGTAATTGTTAGAATTTCCAAGGATCAGCTTTCTCCCCTAAAAGTGATTGGGTAGCCCAAACCGTAAGTCGTAGAGAAATTTTTGGGTATTTTGGATTTTTCAAAAAACCTACTTTTGTGAACTACTCCCATAGGTTTTTCACCCGATCAGAACCAAACCAGTCAGATTGTCAATAATTATATAAAAAAGTAGAAATTTCAATTCACATCTGCAATGGGACGGAATGAGATAATTTCACCAAATTTGGGTTCACCTAATTCAAATTTTGTGGTCACCTAAAAAAGGGGGACTTGGGACTGGCCACTTGGTGGCGCTATAAAATGTCAGTCCGATTGACTTGAATACTGGCATGAGATGTCTTTGTTCAAGGTGCCACGACTGTCTACGAGGACATTCACATATCTTGAAACAGTCGATCGGACAACCCAATGGCTGGGTAAATATAGGACAGAACACGTCAGGTTAATTTTACCCAGCATAATGGATTGATTTAACCCAGCACAGCTGATTCATTTTCACTATATTACTAGCATTTTGTTTTTTTACTTCATACATTAATTAATGTCTACAGATTAACTTAAATCCTCTAAACTTTTTAAAAATACTCGACACAACCACTGGCTTGCATGGTAATTCCTTTATTTTCTATCATATTTTACAATATAGCATTGTTTTGCAATGTTTTATATCGTTTTTAATACATATTGCCAACATTTAAGCTCGTTTAACAAATATTAGAAGTAAAAAAATAAACATTTAGAAGTTACTGAGTGAAATCGACCAGTCTCTGTTGTCCCCTTAAACGATATACAGCACAGTAACGAATTTATAGATAAAATGAAATGTAGACAAACCTGTATTTTACCGAAGACATGCACCAGTTTGACGGAGCGGCACTGCTCTCTCCTGAAGAGGCTGCAAAAAGCCTGCGATAAATAACTCCTTCTGAGCAACTTTGTTTCTATATAGCACAACCGCTGTCAATCGAATCATTCATTATTTATTGGAGATTATTTAAAAAAAAACCTACATTTGCAAAATAGTCCTAGGGTTTTGGCTCAACCTTAAAAAGCTTTAAAACATACACTCACCTAAAGGATTATTAGGAACACCTGTTCAATTTCTCATTAATGCAATTATCTAATCAACCAATCACATGGCAGTTGCTTCAGTGCATTTAGGGGTGTGGTCCTGGTCAAGACAATCTCCTGAACTCCAAACTGAATGTCAGAATGGGAAAGAAAGGTGATTTAAGCAATTTTGAGCGTGGCATGGTTGTTGGTGCCAGACGGGCCGGTCTGAGTATTTCACAATCTGCTCAGTTACTGGGATTTTCACACACAACCATTTCTAGGGTTTACAAAGAATGGTGTGAAAAGGGAAAAACATCCAGTATGCGGCAGTCCTGTGGGCGACAATGCCTTGTTGATGCTAGAGGTCAGAGGAGAATGGGCCGACTGATTCAAGCTGATAGAAGAGCAACTTTGACTGAAAGAACCACTCGTTACAACCGAGGTATGCAGCAAAGCATTTGTGAAGCCACAACACGCACAACCTTGAGGCGGATGGGCTACAACAGCAGAAGACCCCACCGGGTACCACTCATCTCCACTACAAATAAGAAAAAGAGGCTACAATTTGCACAAGCTCACCAAAATTGGACAGTTAAAGACTGGAAAAATGTTGCCTGGTCTGATGAGTCTCGATTTCTGTTGAGACATTCAGATGGTAGCGTCAGAATTTGGCGTAAACAGAATGAGAACATGGATCCATCATGCCTTGTTACCACTGTGCAGGCTGGTGGTGGTGGTGTAATGGTGTGGGGGATGTTTTCTTGGCACACTTTAGGCCCCTTAGTGCCAATTGGGCATCGTTTAAATGCCACGGCCTACCTGAGCATTGTTTCTGACCATGTCCATCCCTTTATGACCACCATGTACCCATTCTCTGATGGCTACTTCCAGCAGGATAATGCACCATGCTTTCAGCACCTTGTTGAATCAATGCCACGTAGAATTAAGGCAGTTCTGAAGGTGAAAGGGGGTCAAACACAGTACTAGTATGGTGTTCCTAATAATCTTTTAGGTGAGTGTATATTTCCTTAGTAAATTGCTGAACTATTTTGCAAAAAATCAAACAAAAGCATGCCTTTAGAGCGCACACATTCGCTGGATGATGTAGCCTATTTTAATGCAGTTAGAATGCCCTGAAATCCAATTTTGTCATTTTTTTCCCCAAGAGATTTGTCTTTATATCAAATGATACAGTTCATAGTTAAAATTCTGTTGGACACCAAACAACTCATTCTCGTCCCTAGTTTCTTGTTCCTTCTCCTCAGTTTCTTTTTTGACTATGAAACAACAGCCAACTTGTGGCGCAAACGACTGGCACAAAATAATCCAAAGCACATACGTGAGCTGAATGTACAGAGAACACAAAATATGTCTGAAACTGACGTTACACGCACTGTATGCTTACCTTGACGTACTCACAAAAAATGCAGTATACTTTGGCCTTTATCGATTAAACAGAAAAAAATACTGTGCGACTGATGCTCATAATAAAAAATCATTATATTGGCCTTGGTATTTCAGGACTGTCTTGTGTTCCACCCAACAACAATTTATGGGATTCTCTCTCCGCATTTAAAAGCAGTTGTCACTCCTAAAACTTTGCAGTGTGTTTGTGACTTTATAGGGATTTTATGTCTTTGACGTTAGATTGATGGCATAATTAATTTGCTTCAGCAGCTTGGAAATTCTGCTAGTCAAATTACAATCTAAAACACTGTTTTACTGCAGTACCTTTTACACTCTTGAAAATGAACGTTCTTTATTGGCATCCGTGAAGAACCTTTAACATCCATGAAATCTGCTATTGCACAAAAAGGTTTTTCTTATATCATAAAAAGGTTCTTCAGATGATTAAAATGTTCCTCACACAAGAAAAAAATGTTTCTTTTAAGAACTGTTCACAGAAAAAAAAGGTTCATCACTGCCCTTTTGAAACCTTCATTTTCATTGTGATTTGACATCAATAATTTCATGGATATTTTCATTTAATTAAATTATGATATATTGTACTTGATCATTTAGAGTAATTCTCATATTGAATTGTCTAGTCTGCAGACTTTTTTTAACAAACATGTCAGCAATTATCAGAATGAAGCAGAAGAACAATAAACACAAAGAAATGCAATGGCGACCAAAGACAAGACTTTACAAAGAACAAAGGGAACTATAAATAGACAAAGATAATGTGCGTGACACTGTGATGGCATTTAATTGCGATGAAAAGTGACCTGATCACATCACTGTTGTAGATATGACACAGATTGACTGTTTTTTGAATGCACTGATTTATCAGGGTTGTGACTGTGACAGTTAGTCGCCTGTCACAGATCCTGAAGATTTCAGGCTTATTTCAGGATTGTGGATAACATTTTAGCTTCAGTTAATGGTTCCAGCCGGACTGGGCTTTGCTAGGTGGTTTTAGATGATTAATAGATGAATTCTTGTCATTGCATCTGTGATTTTTGCTTCACAGGTTTTGCCAGCAGTAAATCTGTTTGTGTTATTCTGTCTGTTGCATGTGGCAGTTCATGACAAACTGCAACAATTACTGCTAATCACTGTAACCTCATCAGTAATATTTTATGGCTTTACGTTTCCACAGACAGGTCAGACAGGTCTTTCTCATCAACTCACAGCCATAATGGATCAAATTAAACAATTGAATGTAAATTGCATCAAGCCTTTTCTAATTGTACTGGCTGCAGTACATAACACAGGCAGTGTTATGCTTAGAGCCCTGCACGGTCCTCAAATCTAGGCCCTAGCCCGGCCCGGCCCTGGCCCGAGACGCTGAGACCCTAGCCCGGCCCGTGTCCTACAGCTTATAAAAAATCTCGGCCCGAGTCCGACTGGAGGAAAATTATAATCCTCCCTAAGGCTATTACACATTGTTGCAGCCATTAAAATGGTTCAGTTTTGTTTTTAATGTCAAAGTAGTTATATTTAGTTTTGTTTCTTTATTAAGTTAATTTAGAAAAATATTTGGAGCATTTTTTTGTTTGTTAAATTAAAGTTTTTGTTTTTTAAAGTGACGACCAAGTGTCCAGCGGCCGACAGTGAGTTAACCCAGCGCTTTAGCCTCTCAAATCAACACTTGACTTGCCTTGCCTATAAAAAAAATCCATAGATATCAAACACTTCAAGCATCACAATGTTAATTTATATGTTTACTATCACCACCACAGTAAAAAGGCATTTTTGACAAGCTGAGGCATGGACCGATGCTGCTCGCAACGGCGCTCAAAAAACAAAACGGGCTACACAATCTAGGCTACTAAGTTAAAACTAAGTAAAAAACAAACAAACAAACAAAACATGCAGGTTGTCTTACCTTACACCTCTCCGCAAAATGAATATAAATCCGATCTTCAATTCCCGCTCTATATGTACTTTCAACGGAGTTCACGTCAACGAAGGCAACAGATACGAGCTGCATTTTATTCATCATCAGCTCATTTCATGATCAAAGACCGCAATATGAGAAAGAGCGAGGTAAGCATTTAGTCTCATAGTTAGTTTTAATGAAGATGATTGTGTTGGAGCATCTGAGATTTAGCCTAGTTTCAGTTTCACTTGCGACAGTTTGCTTGTTGGCTTGCTTTACTCATTTGCGGTGACGTGTGTTGCAGTAACACCGTCATATCTGACTACAATATAGCCTATAACATGCTCTCACACGTTTATTTTTTAACAATTTGCCAGGAGTAAAATTTACATATGGTTTCAAGATTCAAGATTCAAGTTTTATTTGTCACATACACAGTTATATACAGAATATACAACCGGCAGTGAAATGTAAACAGGTCCGCTCCATGGACAGTGCAAATTCACAGTTAAAAACACAAGGAGGAAATTATATAGAAATAGGATAAAAAAGTACTAACTATATATATGTAGAATTATAAATAATCAAGTCAAGTAGAAAAAAAGTAAAAAATAAAAATAAAGAAGTGGAATAAAATAAGTGGAGTAAACTGCAGTGAGTAAACTGTAGACTTATAAATATGTGGTTAACAAATGTACAAAGAGTATAATGTGCAAACAGGTTTATAACAGGTTGTTACACAGTAACAACGAGAACAGAAAGTGCAGTGCAATGTCAGTGTATCGATGTTTATCCTGAAGTGAAGTCACGTGATGTTAAGTGACTGAGTTCAGGAGTCTGATGGCCTGGGGGAAGAAGCTCCTCCTGAGTCTCTCAGTTTTGGCCATCAGGCTTCGGAAGCGCTTACCAGATGGCAGCAGCATGAAATGAGGGTTTGCAGGGTGATTAGAGCCCTTGATGATTTTAGTAGCTCTACCTTTGCAGCGTTTGGTGTAGACGTCCTGCAGAGACGGGAGAGCTGACCCTGAGATACGCTTGGATAAGCGCACGACTCTTTGCAGGGCTTTGCGGTCATGACTGGTGCTGTTCCCATACTACACTGTGATGCACTGAGTTAATACACTTTCTATCGCCCCTAAATAGAAAGTTTTCAGGATAGCTGGTGAAACCCTGAATTTCCTCAGCTGGCGCAGGTGGTACAGTCTTTGCCTGGCTTTTTTCACCTGTGTCTGAATGTGAGCAGTCCAGGTCAGGTCCTCGGAGATGTTTACACCCAGGTACTTGAAGCTGCTCACTCTCTCTATTGGTGACCCGCTGATCATGAGGGGGGAGTATGTTCGTTGCTGTCTCTTCCTGAAGTCCACAATCATTTCTTCGGTCTTGCCAACATTCAGAGAGAGACAGTTGTCCTGGCACCATGATGTTAGATGCTCCACCTCGTCCAAGTATGCCGTCTCATTGTTGTTGGATATGAGGCCCAGGACAACAGTATCATCAGCAAATTTGATGATAGAGGTGGAGCTGTGTGTGGACAAACAGTCATGTGTGTAGAGAGAGTAGAGCAGGGGACTCAGGACAGCCCTGTGGAGCTCCCACACTCAGGGTGATGGAGGAGGAGGTGAACTGGCCTACTCTCACCACCTGAGGCCTGCCAGTGAGGAAGTCCTCAATCCAGTGGCAGAGAGAAGGATTCAGGCCGAGATCCAGGAGTTTGGTGGTTAGCTTAATGGGAACTATGGTGTTAAAGGCTAAGCTATAGTCAATAAATAGCAGCCTTACGTAGTTCCCACTTTTGCTGTCGATGTGAGTGAGGGAGGAGTGGAGGACATAAGAGATGGCATCTTCAGTCGATCTATTGGGATGATAGGCAAACTGAAGAGGGTCCAAAGTGTCAGGAATGAAGGAGCAAATGGAGTCTCTCAAAGACCTTCATGACTATAGACGTGAGAGCCACTGGACGATAATCATTTAGGCAAGAGGGTTTACTGTTCTTAGGGACAGGGATGATGGTGGATTTTTTGAAGGAGGTGGGGACCACAGATGTAGCGAGGGACTCATTAAAGATAGATGTAAACAACCCGGTGAGCTGATCAGCACAGGACCGCAGAACACGGCCTGAAATACCATCTGGCCCAGCAGCTTTCCTGACGTCCACACGCTTGAGTGCCCTCCGAACTTCATCCTCCGAGACAGAGATCACGTGGTTGTTGCTGCTCTGAGTAATTCCCTCTGACGCGCCACTTGGCGGAGTTGCGCTGCCGCGATTACAATCAAAGCGAGCGTAGAAAGAGTTTAACTCATTCACAAGCGACGAATCAGCGCTCACCTCTGCAGAGGATTTAGATCCAAAAGAACAGATGGACCTCAGACCCTGCCACATGCGCTGCGAGTCGTTGAGTTGGAAATGAGATTCCACTCGATCCTTATAACGGAGCTTTGCGGCTTTAACTGCACGCCGCAGAGCATAGCAGGACGATATGTATTCAGTCATGTTCCCCGATAGGAGACCGGCGTTGTAAGCAGCAGTGCGTGTGTTCACTGCAGCGCGGATTGAATTGTCCACCCACGGTTTCTGATTTGAGAAGGACGTTATTGTTATTGTTTGCGTGGCTTGCTCTGTAAGCGTGTTGATGAAGCAAAGCGCCACATCCGTGAACTCACTGACGTCAGCTGAACTCACCCGGAACATGTCCCAGTCAACGTCATCCAGAGCTGCCTGTAGCGCGGTCTCTGAATGGGGTGACCAGCGCTTAACTTCCTGCCTCACCGGGGGTTCCTGAACGAGCCTTTGTTTGTATTCGGGTGTGAGGAAGATGGCGGCATGATCCGATTTGCCGAAAGCTGGAAGTGACCGCGCTTTATAGGCGTTCTTAAACAGAGAGTAGCAATGATCCAGTGTGTTTGCTCGTGTAGGACAGGAGACGTGCTGGTGAAAGTTTGGCAAGACTTTCTTTAGGTTTGCTTTGTTAAAATCGCCCGTGACGATGAACGCTGCGTCGGGGGGTTTGTTTATGATGCCGCTGGCAACATCATGAAGGCCAGATAAAGCCAGCCCTGTGTCTGCCTGTGGTGGAATTTAAACAGCGGTCGCGACGACAGAGGTAAACTCCCTCGGCAGATAGAATGGGCGCCAAATGATTGTTAAATGTTCCAGATGAGGCGAGCAGGACCGCGAGAGAATGGTGATGTTCCTGGGGTCGTGGTTTAAACAACCAGATGCATTTACATTTGACCGGTTTCATCTGAAATGCGTGATGCGTTTGAGTGATCGAATTTAAATCTGTCTCGAAAGAATTTGGGAAGGCATTTACTCCTGGTATTCACAATCGGATAGATATCTGATCAGAGAAAACGAATGAAGTGACCAGTTGTAAAAACTCTTGCAGCTGTGCTGAAGGAGCATTCACTGCTGCTGCTGCTGCTGCTGCTGCGGATGCGGACTCTAAACACAGTGAGCCAGTCTTGACAGTGGTGGCATCATGGTCTCATGTTGTTTCCACCAGCGCAGAACATCTCATTGTTTCTTTTAATCAATTAATGTCTAAAATATAAAATGAAGGAGAAGACTAAAAAAGGCCCGAAGCCTGGCCCGCGTTTGAGGTACGACGTGAAAATTGGCCCAAAGCCCGGCCCTAGGGGTGTAAAAAAGTCGGGGCCCATCAGGCTTGGGCAGAAATGCAGGGCTCTAGTTATGCTCTCTTGAGGGCCCGTGTGTGTCAATAGTTTATGTTGCAACATCAAGTTCTTCTAGCTATCTGGGATGCTGTGGAGATGAAACTGATCAGGAAGATTATTTATAAAGCAATCTTTAGCGGTAGGCGTAATTATTCTACCATATTTGTAACAAGGAGACGACTTTGCAGCCTTGGCTAAATGGAGTATACACGAAATTAGATAATGATCCGAGATGTCATCGCTCTGCTGCAGAATTTCAACGGCATTAACAATGATTCCACGTGACAATACCCTTGTAGGGTTGAGACCAAGACAAGACCAAGACTTAGTGGGGTTGAGACCAAGACTTTGTGGGGTTGAGATTAAGACAAGATCAAGACCAAGACTTTGTGGGATTGAGACCAAAACAAGACCAAGACTTTGTGGGATTGAGACCAAAACAAGACCAAGAGTTAATGGGGTTGAGACTAGGACAAGACCAAAGACTTTGAGGAGTTGAGACTAAGACAAAACCAAGACTTTGTGGGGTTGAGACCAAGACAAGACCAAGACTTTGTGGAGTTGAGACCAAGACAAGACCAAGACTTTGTGGAGTTGAGACTAAGACAAGATCAAGACCAAGACTTTGTGGGATTGAGACTAGGACAAGACCAAGACTTAGTGGGGTTGAGACCAAGACAAGACCAAGACTTTGTGGAGTTGAGACCAAGAAAAGACCAAGACTTTGTTGGGTTGAGACTAGGACAAGACCAAAGACTTTGTGGGGTTGAGACCAAGACAAGATCAAGACCAAGACTTTTGGGATTGAGACAAAGACAAGACAAAGACTTTGTGGGGTTGAGACCAAGACAAGACGGGTGAACACTTAGTTATGTACGTTTTTTGTTATTTACATTTTTTTTTCTCTGAAATGTCACTGTTTTCAGTGGCATAGCATTTTTTAATTTTTTTACATCACATTTTTTTATCCACTGTAACAAGTCCATTAGCATTACAGCAAACATGGCCCTGGCAAACATACACACGATTAACATGGATCTCTGCAGAAGCAGCATCTCAGTAAACATCTTAGTGGGTATAGATCTGCATTGAGTATAGTGTTCATGCAGCTTTGTTGGTGGGATCTTTTGTATGTTTATTTGTGCAGCACAACAGCATGTCTCTGTGTAAGTTCTTAGCAGCAAATCTTCAGACTTGCTTTGCATTAGCAGTGTAAGCTGATCTAGTCCACCATGACCAACCCTACTGTCTTCATCCGTTTTAATTACGAAAAAATAAACAAAATACATTGGCTGGTAAGAAATCTTTATGGCTAGTACATTTTCTCATTTCACCAACTTTTTGGCAGCAGTAGCAAAATGCACAAATGTGAAACTCTTAGAAGAAAACAAACACAACCCTAGGTATTTATTTGATACAGTGGCTAAATTAACAAGAAATAAAACTTCAACTTCTGACGTTTCCAAAAAGCACAGCAGTAATGACTTTATGAACTTCTTTACTTGCAAAATTGATAATATTAGGGAGAAAATTATAACTATGCAGCCGTCGACTACAATATCGCATCAGAAGAAAAATTCCACTCATTCACTGCTATAGGAGAGGACCTTGTCTTGGTCTCAACCCCACAAAGTCTTGGTCTTTTTTTGTCTGAATCCCACAAAGTCTTGGGCTGCATCCAAGATCGCGTACTATGTGAATAGGTACTACATTTGAATTTGAACGAACTTCGTGACCGTTAAAAAAGTATGTTCTATATAGTATGAATAAATGTAATCCGGACATACTACATCCGCCATGTTGTCATTATCATGTGACCTACCAGCGTCAGTTGCGCCCCATCAACTCCATTCATAAATCCTCTCCCATGGCCTCATGGGATAGTAAAGTGTCTACTTTGTCTTTTCTTGGTTTCAACCCTTGGTCTTGGTCTTGTATTAGTCTCAATCCCACAAAGAAAAATCTTAAAAGAACAGCTGAGATATTTGGAGTTAATCAGAGTCTCTTCAGGTGGACAGTTTGACTATTTCACATGAGCTTGATGATTAGTTTTAACAGGAGTGTGCAGACTTTTTATATGCACTGTGGTGTATCTGGCTGGCTTGGTTGAATGGCTTAAATAGCTTTTCTCATATTATGTACCTAAACCAGGATTGCCCTAAGCCTATGTGCCTGGGCTGGAATATCCTTCAATTAACATTACAGGGTCAGTACAAGTTAAAGAAAAATGCAGTGAAGACGAGTTGGCAATTGTGGGTTTAAAAGCACCAAATTATTGGAGAAGTCCTGCATACATCAAGGTCCAGTTATGACATTTTGATAAAAAATTACAGGGCTGATTAAAAAACAAACCAACAGATGAATTGTTCACAATAAGTTACATGTAACATGCATTTAGAAAACAGACAGGATGAATTTTCATATCATGGTGACTTAGCTCAGTTGACAGCATTTGTGGCATAACGTTGGTTATCACAAAAAAAAAAAAAAAAAAAAAAAAAAAAATTCATCCCTCATTTTCTTTGAAAATAAAAGAGCAAAAATTTGAGGTAACGGTAAGGCACCTAATGCAAGTAAATTTAAAATCAGATGCCTACATCATTCTGTTACAAGTTGTGTATTCATTTGAGCTGTAAAACTGTTTCAATCAAAACAATTTTTAGGGTTTACAGTTTATGGAGTTCTGTTGTCATGACAAAAAGTTGTAAAATTGGAAATAACTTTTTTTTTTTTTTTTTTTTTTTTTACAGTAAAATCGTGTTAACATTTTTTTTTTTTTTTTTTTTTTTTTTTGTGGCTATGCTATTGTAACAGTGCATAAAAAAATGCACCCAATTTATTTTCCTGGTGCATGTGGTCCTAAATTGAATGATTCATCCATGCATTTATTGTTGTTTTCTTACAGTAATCCCTCATGACTAGCTCTTCCTGTGACTTGACTCACCTGACGTCTATAATGTGAGGCTGGGCTGCAGTTAATACAGTCACATTCAGATCTGCCTCCATTTTGTAACACTCGAATCAAAAGACAAAGGATCAAATCAGGTCCCGCCCCACGTTTTTTCCTGTTTGACAGCTGTTTCACTCAGAAATGCATCACGACACAGTAGAACAGTTTGTCTCAGCTTCATTTCTGTTGAAAATGCTTATTGCTTTTTTTTTTTAAGTGGAAATTAATTAACATCATGCCACAAATGCTGTTGACTGAACTTAACTTGTACTAAAAGAGGAATATTCCTTTAAGATTTATTCTGCATTTTCTAACAACCATGGCTGAGCGGGATTTGGCTAAGGCTTTACTAGTTAGAAACGTGCTTTTATGTGCGGCATGGCCGGAGGCCAGAGCTTACCGTCACCACACCAGGATACCAAAGCTGACAGAGAGAGGGAGAGAAATCAGTAAAGAGTTTTTGTAAAAGAGCCTGGCATTTCCGTAAACAATTTAAATGAGGTAGAGGGAGTTCAGCTGTTTGCTGCTGACAGATACTGAATACTGAATAATCCTTAGATAAACTATATTGGCCACTGAAGTAACTTCATTCGCTTGCCAAAGCCTGATTCTTCTTGCTCTTGGTGCTTGACAAGGGATCGTGTTTGACCTCAGGACTTTTTAATGCTGCGATGCATGTAGACGGTACACATGAGATATTATTTTACTTCATCTAATGAATGAGATTTTAGTTCAACTAATTGTTATATAAAAAATTAAATAATGATTAAATCTTTTTTTTATTATTTGTTGTATTCACACTCAAGCACAGATAAATCAGTTTTGGCTCTATGGTAAACAAACCACGGGATGAGTGTAGACACGGTGTAAAATCATTTTAAAATGTAAATTCTCACTGAAGGATCTCCCTTGAGTCTTTTCCTTTAACAGAAAGCCGAGGCGCATTAAGTCTGAGTCATTCATGCCCAATCCTGCCAGTGATATACATAATGCATGTTCTTGCCAGCTAGTACAATTTTGGTTCCAAAAATATTTTCTAACATTTGTTGGCCACAACGATCCTATTCTTCATTCGGATGCCTGCAGAATGTCATGAGAGACTCTAAAAACACCTCATCGAGTGGACTAGTGTAGGTTAAAAACAGCGGAGACAGCGATATGATAAATAACACTGATGTGCGATAAATAGTGATATTTATTATTAATCATGCACTGTTGCCAATGTAGCAGAATTATAGAATGTGCAGTCAAAGTTAATAGTAATTTTAAAACAGCTCATCAAATCAGATTGTGTTCCTCTGGAGAGACCATTGACACATTGATCTCGTGACAGTTCCTCAGCGGGTACGAAACCCTCTGGAAGTGCACAGTTTGAATCACGCAGTCTTTAGTTGACTGAGGTATAAATTATAACATGACAACGCCGATGGCACCAGCAGAACACAAACCCTTCACTAACTGCTTCACGCATCGGACAGCATGGCAGGAAACGTCCAAAAAAAGAATCAGGCACTTTTCTCTACAAACATGTACAGTTTGATTTAACAAATGTTAAATGAGAAAGCTGCTTATAGAGCCAGATGCTGTAGTTGTGGCATTGCATGTCTACCAGAGACAAAACATCAACTTAATCATATGTTGCTTGATGCATATTGTGATATGTGACCACAAAAACCAGTCATAAGGGTCAGTTTTTGAATTTGAGATTTATACATCACCTGAAAGCTGAAGCTTGTTAAGATGGGACAATATTTGGGAATCTGAGGGTGCAAAAGAATCTAAATATTGAGAAATTTGCCTTTAATTTGTCCAAATGAAATGCATATTACTACTAATAATATATTTTTGATATGTTTACTGTAGGAAATTTACTAAATATCTTCATGGAACATGATCTTAATATCCTAATGATTTTTGGCATTAAAGAAAAATGGATAATTTTGACCCACACAATGTGTTGTTGGCTATGGCCACAGATATACCCGTGAGACGCAGCGCTGGTGAAGTGCTCCAGGGGCACAGATGCTACTTTTGACTGCCCGTCGATGAGGGAAAAAGGCTTTTTGCATTGAGACTGGTGTGAATACAGCACACCAGCCAAAAGCTTGAGTCCCTGCTTGATTTTTTATTTTGTCGCTTGAGCAAAGGAAAACATTTTTGACTCTTATGAACCTTACCAAATCAAATTTTGAAGTGCATGTGAAATCATCTTTTGAGGTATGTCGTTGCATGATTTTTCAGCACAGAGACTTTATGCCACAGCGTTGATGAACAGTCTTGTTTTCTGTCACCTATCTCCATTCTGCTAGTGTTCTGCTCTCACAGTTGCAGAAAGATAGAAGAAAGTGACAAGAACTGGGTCAGCATGTTGACGCCTACGTTATTACTATAGCAACCAATGTAGATACACCAGAGAATAACCGTACGAATCACAGAAAAACAAAACAAAAACATCTCACAGAGACTTACAGTGTGGATGTAAACTTAATCTATATTTATAATGTGCAGTCCCTTTCAACAAAAACGCATTTCTGCTACTCAAGACTTTTGCATATGCAAGATCAGCTGAGAAAAGGTAAAAAATATGAAACTAAATCAGTTTAATTGAGTCTTTTATTACACCTGTAGACTTTACAAAAGTTGGTATAGTTATTACTCGTCCTCATTTTAATCGTAGAGTCACGATTCACCCTCAGTGATGACCAGTATGACTTTTCTTATTTGGAAAAGTTTTATTTCATCACATCGAATGAAAGTCAATCCTTGTGTTGCATTGAGAGATCAGTCACAGCGCCCATTCACTTTCATTTGCAACTGCATGAGGGAAAATAAATGATGAGCGACAGATTACAGTCTAAAGGCCCGTTCACACCAAGAGCGATCACTATAAATATAACGATAGCTATATTAGCGCCCACACCTTATGATATTGTTCTGTTTATTCGAAGCACGTGGTGCAGTTTTATCGCTCGAGCTCTTTAAAGCAGGATGGATTCTGATAACTTTAGTTATCGTTCTTGGTGTGAACAGCCGAGACGAGAGCAGATTTCACTTATTTTTGACAGAATGTGTAGTCACTGCTTACTGTTTTTATAGAGTACACTCGTAAAAATAAAGGCTCAAAAAGAAGGTTTTGGTGATGTAACAGAAGAACCATTTTTGTTTCCCCGAAGAATCTTTCAGTGATTTTGTGATCCCCTTAGAATTCAGTCAGTATAATATCTGTTAGGGAGCATCACAATAAAGAGTTATCAGATATTAAGCAGACAGTCTAATACTGTAGTATGTCGTATACTGTAGGTATAATGTTCCTTATAGTCAACAGAATGTTTAAAGTGGACCATCAAAATAAAGTGTTTCAAACAGTGTTTTTTTATACTATATTTTAGTTCGATTTAATTATTATTATTATTTTTTTTTAATATTTTGTATTTTTAGGGGATTCTGTGGTAGGGTACAACGGGGCTAAAGGTTCCACAGGTAAAAGGCTCCTTTGATTTTATTTCCTCTAAACCTCTAGATCCTCACAAACACTCGCCTCAGCACTTTCCAAAACATCTGCTTTTCAAGATGCACGTGGAAATGTGTCTGATCCGTGACGTGATCACGGCAGCAGCGCAAAGTGGATTCTGCTCATTTGATCTAATATTTGATGTTTTTAAAAATGTTGTAGATTTAAGTAGCAAATAAGAATTGCTAAAATGATTGAATATATTTTGAAAAAAAGGTCTTGATAATGTTTGTCAGTTTTGTTCAAGGTAATTAAAGCAACAGTTTTACAATAATGGAAGAATATGTAAAAGTATGGTATTTGGGGTAAAAGGCTCCATATGTAGCATGATCATAAACAGCGGCTGACTTTAACATGTGTTGACATGACATGATCAGATTCAGATTGTGAGTATCATTTATTAAGTTGGGTGGAACAGCAGATATTTATAATGAAAACATCAGTTCCCTTTCAGTCGGTCACGTTCAACGTACGTCGGACGTCACCGATGAATTGGGATCACTTCAGGGAGCCCCTAACAGCTTCGAGATATAGAGAACAGGCCAATGAGAATTGGCGTGCGAGATTTGCATCTCGCGCGCCGCCCGCCGCCGCGGTATAAAGCGGAAGTGAAATGCGCGCACGTTTGTCATTCACTTCGGAGCTGAACGGCGTTGATGGAGAGAGAAAGAAAGAGAGAGAGAGTAGAGAGAACGAGACCAGAGAGAGAGAGAGGAAGACGTGTGTGTTGGCGGGACGGCACAACCAGCGCGACCGCGCCCACTGCTGCATTAGAAACAACTGCTGTTCTCACAGCAATAAAAGAGAGTTGTGAGTGCACACACGGGCTGCACTATTTCCCGGTGTGTTGCTGCGGTCCTCCCCTGAGTGCTTCAGCACAAAAAAAGAGCGTTTTCCTCACAAAAAGAGCTACACGGGTGTGACACTGCGTCTTTTTCAAGATGTCATTCCACCCGTGCGCTACTGGATGCGGTCGTTCCCTGTCACCCGCTGACGGTCACAATCGCTGTATCACGTGCCTGGGCTTACAGCACGCTGAGGCGGCCTTTGTGGATAGTTCGTGTTCTCACTGTGGGAACATGACTATCGCAGCGCTTAGGTCGAGACTCGCCTACATTCGTGAAGGTGGAGTCCCCCTACCCATGCCTCGATCTAGCTCTATTCCCCAGAATAGATCTACTTCGACGAATGGCCGGGGTGACCTGAGGATTACGGTTAGGGCAAACCTGCCGAGCGTACCTCCGCAGGCCCCTAATCCCTCACAAGCGCTGCTACCGGTTGAGCTTCCGGAGGGACCCGCTGACCCCTCCCATGGGCGTCCGGCGGTCTCCTTCGGAGCTCCGGCGGAGGAGCAGATGTCGATCGCTGCATCGGAGGGGGAGTTCCAGTCCTCGGAGGATGAAGATTCGGCTGCACTGCCTCCCTCTGGGAGAGTGGCAGCGGTCGAGTCGGACCCCGAGTTGACGGCTATGCTTTCCAGGGCCGCCGAAAAAGTCGGGCTTGAGTGGAACCCTCCACCATGTCCCGAACCTTCTAGGTTGGATGATTGGTTTCTCGGGGCGGGCCGCGCTGGTTCTCAGCGTCCCGCCCCAGTGCCTTTCTTCCCGGAGGTGCATGAGGAGCTCACCAGGTCGTGGTCGACACCCTTTAGTGCCAGGAACCGACCCGGTGGCTCCTCCCTCCTCACTACCCTTGACGCCGGGCAAGCCAGGGGGTATGTGGGGATCCCGCCGGTGGAGCAGGCCATCGCGATGCAACTGTGTCCGGCGACCGCCTCCAACTGGTGCGGTGACCCACGTCTCCCGTCCAAGGCCTGTAAGTTCTCCTCCAGTCTGACTGCGAAGGCTTACAGGTCTTGTGGCCAGGCTGCGTCCGCCTTGCATGCCATGGCGCTGCTTCAGGTGCATCAGGCTCAGGCACTCATGGATATGCACGAGGGTAGCCCTGGCCCAGAGCTCCTCCGGGAGCTCCGGACGGCGACGGACCTCGCCCTCCGGGCAACGAAAGTCACCACCCATTCCATTGGTCAGGCGATGTCCACTCTAGTGGTCCAGGAGCGGCATATCTGGCTCAACCTGGCCGACATGAGGGAGACCGATAAGACTCGGTTCCTGGACTCCCCCATCTCCCCGGCCGGGTTGTTCGGCGATGCGGTTGAGAGCTTTGCCCAGCAGTTCTCGGCCGCCCAGAAGCAGACGGAGGCCATAAAATACATCCTGCCCCGGCGGTCAGCTGCTGCCTCCACCCCGCCGCCGGCCGCAGCACCTCCGCCTGCTCGTCGCCGAGGACGTCCGTGGGAAGGACGTCCAGCCCGCTCAGGCCGCTGCCAAGCCAGGTGGCAAGCGCCGTCGTAAGAGACCCTGAGACGGGCCACCCAGAGATGGAGGAGACTGCTCTTCGGGAGACGGCCGCAGCACCTCTCCCCCCCCGGAGGAGGGCCCGGGGGCGATATTGTGTCATCCTGTTCCGCCGCTAGCCCCAGTGCTAGCGGCACCCAAACTGTCAATAGAAGAGCAGTTTCCGAAATCTCTGGGTGCCAAGAGAGTGCGGTCAGCGGTGTTCGACGCTTCCATGCCTTGTCACCCTCAGGCACCTCTCTTATCGCCAGCAGGGGGTGCCGGCTGTGTCTGGGACGCTCACCAACGGCCTCCCCACACTCGCGTGCCCCCTCAGCGGAAGCAGGTAAGTGTTGCACAGCACACTCAGACCCCACCTTGGGCCGCTACCATGCCGCCCGTATCGGGTCCCTGCATGCCGCCGCGCTGCCCCGCTGCGAATGGTACGCCTGTGGTGCCGTTGGTCCCGCTTGCACGGTTCCTGGGAGCCTGGCTAGCGCTTCCCAGCCCGTCTCGCTGGCTCATCCGTACTATCAGACTCGGCTATGCGATTCAGTTCGCCCGGCGTCCCCTCAAGTTCAGGGGCGTTCACTTCACCTCCGTGTCGAAGGAGAATGCCCCTGTGCTCCAGGCGGAGATCGCAGTCCTACTGGCGAAGGACACGGTAGAGCCGGTCCCTCCAGCCGATATGAAGACTGGCTTCTACAGCCCGTACTTCATTGTGCCCAAGAAAAGCGGCGGGTTATGACCGAATTTGGATCTGCGACTTCTGAACCAGTCCCTTCACAGGCTGCCGCTCAGGATGTTAACGCAGAAACGCATCTTCAGGTGCGTCCGTCCCCAAGATTGGTTTGCAGCGATCGACCGGAAGGACGCGTACTTTCATGTCTCGATTCTCCCTCGACACAGACCGTTCCTACGCTTTGCATTCGACGGACGAGCATATCAGTACAAGGTCCTACCCTTTGGGCTGGCCCTGTCTCCCCGTGTCTTCACGAAAGTTGCGGAGGCGGCCATTGCTCCCATGAGAGAGGGTGGTGTTCGCATTCTCAACTACCTCGACGACTGGCTGATCCTTGCCCAGTCGCGAGAGCAGTTGTGCGAACACAGGGACATGGTGCTCCGTCACCTTTGCCGGTTGGGGCTTCAGGTCAACTGGGAGAAGAGCAAACTCTGCCCCTCGCAGAGGATCTCTTTTCTCGGGATGGAGATAGACTCGTCGCCGGACGGCGCGCCTCACCGAGAGAGCGCGTCCAGTCAGTGTTGAACTGCGTGAACTCGTTCGAACGCAGGATAGCGGTACCACTGAAACATTTTCAGAGGCTCCTGGGGCATATGGCATCCGCAGCCGCAGTAACGCCGCTGGGATTGCTTCATATGAGACCGCTTCAACACTGGCTCCACGACCGGGTCCCGAGATGGGCGTGGCGCAGCGGAACTCTCCGTGTCCAAGTGACGCCGAGATGCTGCCAAACCTTCAGCCCGTGGTCGGACCCTTCATTTCTATGGGCAGGCGTGCCTCTAGAACAAGTGTCCAGGCATGCTGTTGTCTCCACGGATGCCTCATCCACCAGCTGGGGTGCCACGTACAACGGGCTTGCAGTGTCGGGACTGTGAACGGGCCCCAACTGCAATGGCATATCAATTGCCTGGAGTTGTTAGCAGTTCGTCTTGCACTCAGCCGCTTCAAAACGCCGCTCAGAGGCAAGCACGTTCTGGTCCGTACGGACAGCACTGCAGCCGTTGCGTACATCAACAAACAGGGTTGTCTCACGCCCCGCCGCATGTCACAACTCGCCCGCCATCTCCTCCTATGGAGTCAGAAGCATCTGAGGTCGCCGTGCCATTCATATTCGGGGCCTGCTCAATCGCGGCGGCCGACGAGCTCTCACGACAGCCAGTGCTCCCGGGAGAGTGGAGACTCCATCCCCAGGTGGTCCAGCTGATCTGGAGTCGCTTCGGGGCCGCGCAGGTAGATCTGTTTGCCGCCCCGGACTCCACCCACTGCCAGCTCTTCTATTCCCTGACCGAGGGGACCCTCGGTTTGGATGCGCTGGCACACAGCTGGCCCCGGGGCCTACGCAAATATGCGTTTCCCCCAGTGAGCCTTCTTGCACAAACACTGTGCAAGGTCAGGGAGGACGAGGAGCAGGTCCTGTTGGTCGCTCCGTACTGGCCCAACAGGACTTGATTTTCGGAACTAGTGCTCCTCGCGACAGCACCTCCTTGGCCCATTCCTCTGAGGAAGGACCTCCTGACTCAGAGACGGGGCACCCTCTGGCACCCGCGTCCGGACCTCTGGAAACTCCGGGTCTGTTCTAGGCGGTCTGCCACAAGCTGTGGTAGACACCATTACTTCCGCTAGAGCGCCCTCTACAAGGCACCTCTACGCGTGTTCTCTATATCTCGAAGCTGTTAGGGGCTCCCTGAAGTGATCCCAATTCGTCGGTGACGTCCGACGTACGTCTCCGTTCCCTCCTTCAGGGAACGAGGGTTACCATACGTAACCGAGACGATTTAAAAATGTGATAAATATGAATATAATTTATTGTTACTACTGTAAATCTCTATTACATTATTATGAGATCTCCTTCAATGCTTTCAGAATCTTCACTTTTTTTAAATGATTTTGTTTCTATATTTTTCTGATATATTTCTATATTAACATGTTTTAATGACAGCATGTTTACTGATCAAAAATTAATTCTTTTATTAATCAAAATAAAGCCAAGGCCAATGGCCGTACTCCGCCCTGAGTACCTCAAGTCTCTGGATGTTGTGGGGCTGTCTTGGCTGACACGCCTCTGCAACATCGCGTGGCGGTTGGGGACAGTGCCTCTGGACTGGCAGACCGGGGTGGTGGTCCTCTTTTCAAGAAGGGGACCGGAGAGTGTGTTCCAACTACAGGGGGATCACACTTCTCAGCCTCCCCGGGAAAGTCTATGCCAGGGTACTGGAGAGGAGAATTCGGCCGATAGTGGAACCTCGGATTCAGGAGGAACAGTGTGGTTTTCGTCTCGGTCGTGGAACACTGGACCAGCTCTATACCCTTTCCAGGGTGCTGGAGGGTTCATGGGAGTTTGCCCAACCAATCCACATGTGTTTTGTGGATTTGGAGAAGGCATTCGACTGTGTCCCTCGTGGTGTCCTGTGGAGGGTGCTCTGGGAGTATGGGGTCCAGGGCCCCTTGCTTAGGGCTGTTTGGTCCCTGTACGACCAGAGCAGGAGCTTGGTCCGCATTGCCGGCAGCAAGTCGGACTTGTTCCCGGTGCATGTTGGACTCGGCAGGGCTGCCCTTTGTCACCGGTTCTGTTCATAATTTTTATGGACAGAATTTCTAGGCGCAGCCAAGGGCCGGAGGGTGTCCGGTTTGGGAACCACATGACTTCGTCGCTGCTTTTTGCGGATGACGTTGTCATGTTGGCCTCCTCAGACCAGGACCTTCAGCGTGCACTGGGGCGGTTTGCAGCCGAGTGTGAAGCGGCCGGGATGAGAATCAGCACCTCCAAATCCGAGGCCATGGTTCTCAGTCGGAAAAGGGTGGCTTGCCCACTTCAGGTTGGTGGAGAGTATTTGCCTCAGGTGGAGGAGTTCAGGTATCTTGGGGTCTTGTTCACGAGTGAGGGAAGGATGGAACGGAGATTGACAGACGGATCGGTGCAGCTTCTGCAGTAATGCGGTCGATGTACCGGTCTGTCGTGGTGAAGAAGGAGCTGAGCTGTAAGGCGAAGCTCTCGATTTACCGGTCAATCTACGTTCCTACTCTCACCTATGGTCATGAGCTGTGGGTCATGACCGAAAGGACAAGATCCCGGATACAGGCGGCCGAAATGAGCTTTCTCCGCAGGGTTGCTGGGCGCTCCCTTAGAGATAGGGTGAGAAGCTCAGTTACTCGGGAGGAGCTCAGAGTAGAGCCGTTACTCCTCCACATCGAGAGGAGCCAGTTGAGGTGGCTCGGGCATCTATTTCGGATGCCTCCTGGACGCCTTCCCGGGGAGGTGTTTCGGGCATGTCCCACCAGGAGGAGGCCCCGGGGAAGACCTAGGAGGGATTATGTCTCCCGGCTGGCCTGGGAACGCCTCGGGGTTCCCCTGGAAGAGCTGGAGGAAGTGGCTAGGGAGAGGGAAGTCTGGCCGTCTCTGCTTAGACTGTTGCCCCCGCGACCCGGTCCCGGATAAGCGGAAGATAATGAATGAATGAATGAATAATCAAAATAAACAGAAAATAGTTCAAACTTTGCTAAAGTGATTGTTTTGAACAAGTATTAACTTAGACATTATTAAAAACATATTATTTTAGCTTTAGTATTTGTAAATCATAAAAGTGTTTTTTTTATTTAAAAATCTTAAAAATGTATGGGGTGACGAGGGGGGTCTGTTACCCCACACACGGGGGAAAAGGCTCACAGTATTAATACATTCACACAAAATCTGTTGCTCCTTAAATGTTAAATACAAACATATATCTTTGTCTGTATATCATACATTATAGGAGCAGTGAAAAGCACATTTTTCTTAAGGTGGGCCTTTAGCCCCGTTGTACCTTACTAAATTATATTTATGCAATAGTTATAATCCATTATAATCCAGATCACAGACTGAAGTTTGGTCTCTTTTTAAAGAAAGCACTTGGCAGATTATTATTTTTCAAGTACTTGAAAAAAGTTATAATGCATGTTATGAAATGCACAAAAATACCATTTTCAGTTTTAATGTGATATATTTTTTGTTATATATTTATATAGTTTTACTCTAAAACGGTGAGAAAAATCAAAGCCATGAATCTAAAAAAGCTGTGTTCCAAATTTGAGCTTGATGTCTGAAGAAATGAGCTTTCAGTAAGTGTTTGTTTGGGCGCAGTACCAAACGCTTCCACTAGATGAAATTCGTCTCCCATTGATTTCCAATGTGCTCATTTTTGACTGCAAACAATACGTGTGACTAATTTTTTTTTTTTTTTTTTTTTCAGGACCATTTAACCATTTCAAATCATATCCATGATTTTCTTTGGGGTTTTTTTTTAGCAAGTGACAAAACCTAACCCAAAACATAAAAAAAATAAATTAAAAAAAATTGTAAAATGTTTTGGTCAAAAATATTTTTTTTCTTAGTGTGAAGAATATTTTATCAATCTGAAGAACCTTTTTCCACTGTAAAGAACATTTGTGCAATGTAGTGCTGTAGTACTCGAGACCGGTCTTGGTCTTGTCTTGGTCTCAGACTAAGAGGACTCGGGATTTTGTTTCAAGACCGGTCAAGATCACAACTGCTGGGATATCACTAAACTGCCAGTGCATTGCCTGATTTATTTATTAACATCATTCATGTGATTGAATGTACAAACCCAATTCCAAAAAAGTTGGGACACTGTACAAATTGTGAATAAAAACAGAATGCAATGATGTGGAAGTTTCAAATGTCAATATTTTATTCAGAATACAACATAGATGACATATCAAATGTTTAAACTGAGAAAATGTATCATTTTAAGGGAAAAAGAAGTTGATTTTAAATTTCAGGGCATCAACACATCTCAAAAAAGTTGGGACAAGGCCATGTTTCCCACTGTGTGGCATCCCCTCTTCTTTTTCTAACAGTCTGCAAACGTCTGGGGACTGAGGAGACAAGCTGCTCAAGTTTAGGAATAGGAATGTTGTCCCATTCTTGTCTAATACAGGCTTCTAGTTGCTCAACTGTCTTAGGTCTTCTTTGTGGCATCTTCCTCTTTATGATGCTCAAATGTTTTCTATGGGTGAAAGATCTGGACTGCAGGCTGGCCATTTCAGTCCCCAGATCCTTCTACGCAGCCATGATGTTGTAATTGATGCAGTATGTGGTCTGGCATTGTCATGTTGGAAAATGCAAGGTCTTCCCTGAAAGAGACGGCGTCTGGATGGGAGCATATGTTGTTCTAGAACTTGGATATCCCTTTCAGCATTGATGGTGCCTTTCCAGATGTGTAAGCTGCCCATGCCACACGTACTCATGAACCCCATCCCATCAGAGATGCAGGCTTCTGAACTGAGCGCTGACAACAACTTGGGTTGTCCTTGTCCTCTTTAGTCCGGATGACATGGCGTCCCAGTTTTCCAAAAAGAACTTCAAATTTTGATTGGTCTGACCACAGAACAGTTTTCCACTTTGCCACAGTCCATTTTAAATGAGCCTTGGCCCAGAGAAAATGCCTGCGCTTCTGGATCATGTTTAGATATGGCTTCTTTTTGACCTATAGAGTTTTAGCCGCAACGGCGAATGGCACTGTGGATTGTGTTCACGACAATGTTTTCTGGAAGTATTCCTGAGCCCATGTTGTGATTTCCATTACAGTAGCATTCCTGTATGTGATGCAGTGCCGTCTAAGGGCGAAGATCACGGGCATCCAGTATGGTTTTCCGGCCTTGACCCTTACGCACAGAGATTGTTCCAGATTCTCTGAATCTTTGGATGATATTATGCACTGTAGATGATGAGAACTTCAAACTCTTTGCAGTGTTTCTCTGAGAAACTCCTTTCTGATATTGCTCCAGTATGTTTGGCCGCAGCATTGGGGAATTGGTGATCCTCTGCCCATCTTGACTTCTGAGAGACACTGCCACTCTGAGGCTCTTTTATACCCAATCATGTTGCCAATTGACCTAATAAGTTGCAGATTGGTTCTCCAGCTGTTCCTTATATGTACATTTAACTTTTCCGGCCTCTTATTGCTCCCTGTCCCAACTTTTTTGGAATGTGTAGCTCTCATGAAATCCAAAATGAGCCAATATTTGGCATGACATTTCAAAGTGTCTCACTTTCAACATTTGATATGTTATCTATATTCTATTGTGAATAAAATATAAGTTTATGAGATTTGTAAATTATTGCATTCCTTTTTTATTCACAATTTGTACAGTGTCCCAACTTTTTTGGAATCGGGTTTGTAAAACTCACTGCTTCAGATGCAACCAATTACTTATTTCTAATTTGATTTATTTATTGTGGCGGTACAGAAGTTAATTAGGGATTGTGTCAAAAACGACACCAAAAATTAATTCAAATGCTCACAAAATTCAAGATGCAAAATGCAAAAAGTTCTTGTATGAGATCTGATGAGATTTATAATGTGATATAATTAACCAACATCACAAGATGTTGGTCCTCCAGGAACCCCCGGTGAGGCGGGAAGTTAAGCGTTGGTCACCCCACTCAGAGACCGCGCTACAGGCAGCTCTGGGCGATGTGGATTGGGACATGTTCCGAGCGAGTTCAGCTGACGTAAGCGAGTTCACAGACGTGGCGCTTTGCTTCATCAACACGCTTACAGAGCAAGCCACGCAAACAATAACAATAACGTCCTTCTCAAATCAGAAACCGTGGGTGGACAATTCAATCCGCGCTGCAGTGAACGCACGCACTGCTGCTTACAACGCCGGTCTCCATTCAGGGAATATGAATGAATACAGATCGTCCTGCTATGCTCTCAGACGAGCAGTTAAAGCCGCAAAACTCCGTTATAAAGACCGAGTGGAGTCTCATTTCCAACTCAACGACTCGCGCGCATGTGGCAAGGTCTGAGGTCCATCTGCTCCTTTGGATCTAAATCCTCTGCAGAGGCAAGCGTTGATCCGTTGCTCGTGAACGAGTTAAACTCTTTCTATGCTCGCTTTGACTGTAACGCGGCAACGCGACTCCGCCAAGTGGCGCGTTAGAGAAATTACTCAGAGCAGCAACAATCACGTGATCTCTGTCTCGGAGGATGAAGTTCGGAGAGCACTCAAGCGTGTGGACGCCAGGAAAGCTGCTGGGCCGGATGGTATTTCAGGTCGTGTTCTGCGGTCCTGTGCTGATCAGCTCACCGGGTTGTTTACATCTATCTTTAATGAGTCCTCGCTACATCTGTGGTCCCCACCTCCTTCAAAAAAATCCACCATCATCCCTGTCCCTAAGAACAGTAAACCCTCTTGCCTAAATGACTATCGTCCAGTGGCTCTCACGTCTATAGTCATGAAGGTCTTTGAGAGACTCATTAAAAACACCATTTGCGCCTTCATTCCTGACACTTTGGACCCTCTTCAGTTTGCCTATCGTCCCAATAGATCGACTGAAGATGCCATCTCTCATGTCCTCCACTCCTCCCTCACTCACATCGACAGCAAAAGTGGGAACTACGTAAGACTGCTATTTATTGACTATAGCTCAGCCTTTAACACCATAGTTCCCACCAAGCTAACCTCCAAACTCCTGGATCTCGGCCTGAATCCTTCTCTCTGCCACTGGATTGAGGACTTCCTCACTGGCAGGCCTCAGGTGGTGAGAATAGGCCAGTCCACCTCCACCTCCATCACCCTGAGTGTGGGAGCTCCACAGGGCTGTGTCCTGAGCCCCTGCTCTACTCTCTCTACACGCATGACTGTTTGTCCACACACAGCTCCACCTCTATCATCAAATTTGCTGATGATACTGTTGTCCTGGGCCTCATTTCCAACAACAATGAGACGGCATACTTGGACGAGGTGGAGCATCTAACATCATGGTGCCAGGACAACTGTCTCTCTCTGAATGTTGGCAAGACCAAAGAAATGATTGTGGACTTCAGGAAGAGACAGCAACGGACATACTCCCCTCATGATCAGCGGGTCACCAGTAGAGAGAGTGAGCAGCTTCAAGTACCTGGGAGTAAACATCTCCGAGGACCTGACCTGGACTGCTCACATTCAGACACAGGTGAAAAAGCCAGGCAAAGACTGTACCACCTGCGCCAGCTGAGGAAATTCAGGGTTTCACCAGCTATCCTGAAAACTTTCTATTTAGGGGCGATAGAAAGTGTTTTAACTCAGTGCATCACAGCGTGGTATGGGAACAGCACCAGTCATGACCGCAAAGCCCTGCAAAGAGTCGTGGCGCTTATCCGAGCGTATCTCAGGGTCAGCTCTCCCGTCTCTGCAGGACGTCTACACCAAACGCTGCAAAGGTAGAGCTACCAAGATCATCAAGGACTCTAATCACCCTGCAAACCCTCATTTCACGCTGCTACCATCTGGTAAGCGCTTCCGAAGCCTGATGGCCAAAACTGAGAGACTCAGGAGGAGCTTCTTCCCCCAGGCCATTAGACTCCTGAACTCAGTCACTTAACATCACGTGACTTCACGTCAGGATAAACATCGATACACTGACATTGCACTGCACTTTCTGTTCTCGTTGTTACTGTGTAACAACCTGTCATAAACCTGTTTGCACATTATACTCTTTATACATTTGTTAACCACATATTTATAAGTCTACAGTTTACTCACTGCAAAGTCTACTTCAATTATTTTATTCCACTTTATCCTTATTTGTTACCTTTTTTTTTTCTCTTGACTTGATTATTTATAATTCTACAGATATAGACATATATATATATATAGAGAGAGTACTTTTTTTTATATCCTATTTCTATTATAATTTCTTCCTTGTGTTTTTAACTGTGAATTTGCACTGTCCATGGAGCGGACCTGTTTACATTTCACTGCCGGTTGTATATTCTGTATATAACTGTGTATGTGACAAATAAAACTCTTGAATCTTGAAGAGCAAGAGATGACTGCAAACATGATATTGCTTTAACAAACATTCAATATATATATTTTTTAAAACATTATCCTCAACATTTATGCACTTGTAATTTATCAATTCAGATGCATCTTCTGTATCACCTCTGTAGCGCAAAGATGAATTTTGTTGTTAATGATTTCATTTGATTGGTAACAGCTCTATAAAGTGCCTTATTCTAATTATATTTATTATAAGTTATAAGTAATTTCTCAGGTGGTAATGTGCATCTCTATGAATTTAAGGAGTGCTGGTCTAGTCTCAACACACATTGGTCTTGGTCTCGGATTAGGTGGTATTGACTACAACACTAGTGCAATGGACCGATTCTATCGATGTTAAAGGCTCTTCATGGAACCATTGATGCCAATAAAGAGCCTTTATTTTTTAGAGTGTAGAATAAATGTCTTTATTACACTGGGTAATGTCACTGTGATGTGTATTGCTTTTCTGCAAGTGTTACTCCTTTTATCTGAGCTGAAACGGATGATTAATAGCTATTATTATTATTATCTTTACTGACCGATAGGTTTCATCAGGGTCACTGTAAAAGAGCACACTTGTTTTTCTGGAATGCAGATGTGAAATGTGCAGGTTGAAAGGGCATGTACAGTCTTTGAGCCGTGCCCTGTGTGGTCATGTCCCTCCGGTTTAGGGCTCTGTCCATGGATACGGAACCCGTCAGACCAGCCGCCCAGTTCTCATCCCTCGGAGGCGACAGATGGCGCTCAGGAAGAGGGCCGTTGGCTGAGGTCGGCAGGCCTGGTGCCAGAGTGATTTCATGCATGGTTTCTCTCACAGCAGTGGAGCGTGGAGGCCGCTGTCCCGCTCCCCGCCAGCAGGGGGTACTCTGGGCTCAGAATTACACTCATGACCAAGCCAAATGACGATAACAGGAGGGGAAGTTGTTGTGTATGTGTGTGTAGATATGAATTACAGAGAGAGCAAAACAAAGAGAGAGAAAATAAAAAGACAGAAATGGGTTTAAAACAAAGCTGTTTGCAGTTTTAGAGCACGCAGGGAAGTCGAAAGCTCAGAAGTCTGCAGCGAAGAGAGCTTTACATGCACAAACCTCCAGAGACCGAGCTATTTTAACAGGACAGCATGCTGTGATGGGAAGTTGTGGAGGAGACGGCACTGATCTGATCCGTTGAGGAAGCCTGGATGGATTAGTCCAATTTTTCAGACTGCTAACCCAACCATCATCCTCCTCTGCTCATCAATCTTTCAAAATTCCCCCATATTCGGCACCGGCTCGCTCGCTTCACTCAAGCACTGCTCAGCCCGGCGAATCTGCGCTCGCTCTTCTGTTCACACTGTCAGACCCAGCCCAGACATTAAAGATAAATGGGCTCCCGGCCACCAATGGCATCAAACTTTCACAGTTTCATTCTTGACTTTTTCTCATGGCCTGACACTCTTTGGGCTTCACATGTAGACCTTGGGTTGCTTCAAGGAGAAGCGTGTGATATTTGAAATCCTGGGATTCGTTCTCCTATAGCATCCCTTTTCTGTTTTTGCCAAGAAAGTTCCTAAGAAAGCTGTTCATTCGCTCTCATGTATCCACCGTAAACCCTAACACTCAAAATAATTAAATGGTTTGAGTAGGGTGAACTTAAATTTAACATATTAGTTCAATCAACTTAAGTTTTATGAGTATTTAGAACTTTCTTTTTCTTTTGAGTTCACAAAACTGACACATTTTAAGTAATCTGAATTGTTTGATTGTTTTTATTATTTTTGCACTTATTTCTTTTAATTTAGACTAACTAAAAATTTAACTGAAACTGGGCTGGGATTTCTATTTCCCAGCATGCTTTGCCATGATGCTCTAAAGGGAGAGTAAATGTTAAAATTAAGTGTTATATAATGTTTTTTTTGTGTGCAAGATTAATGTTAAGTTGGAGATTTAGTACACTGTAAACCTGAATAAGTTGAAAACAAAAAAATTTGCAGATTTTATTTTGTAATCATACATTTTAATTGCTCTGAACTTGAAATATTTGAGTAAGCTAATTCATACGTTTAACAAAATGTAGTAGTGGAAACTTGGCTAGGTTTAACTAGCTAATTCAACAAATGCCACCTTGCTAATTGGTGACACAATGCTTTGATAGCATTAGCATAGCACTTGCCGAATTAATACAGCAAGCTCCAAAAAAAAAAAAAAAAAAAAAAAAAAAAAAAATATATATATATATATATAAATAACAGAAACTCTTCTAAACTAGCATAAAATAACATTAAACACTACTAAATCTCACTACTAGCATTTACTCTCCCTTTCGTGTGTCATGGCAAAGCATGCTGGGAAATAGAAATCCCAACCCAGTTTCAGTCAAATTTAAGTTTGTCTAAATTAAAAGAAATAAGTTCATAAAACTCAAAACAATGAAACAATTCAGATTACTCAAAATGTGTCAGTTTTGAGAACTCAAAAGAAAAAGAAAGTTCTAAATACTCATAAAAGATAAACTGATTGAACTCGTTTGTTTAATTTGAGTTGGCTCTACTCAAACCAAGTCATTATTTTGAGCGTTAGGGTTTACAGTGAGTGTTTAATGACACCACTCCGTTTACATGAATGCCCGAGCCGAGTGGCCATGTGCATTTACATTCTGTGAGTGAGATCCCACCCCCATGGGCGGATTGATAACATCAAATGGAAGCATGATCATTCAAATATACTATCGGGTTTCTACTGATACAAAGCTTAATGCTAATCACGGAAGTAAACCTTTAAGTCAACTCATCACTTTTTACAGTGTGCTGTCTCCAGAATCCAGAAATATGTATGACTTGCTACGTTACTTGTAAATGTACTTTTTGCAATTCCGTTTAGAGACAGCACCTGTAAGTCACCTCAAAATTCAGTTCCGATCCCACAGTCATGAATGCATGCTGATTGGCGGATGGCATCACGCAAACCGTCCCAGAATAGAGACTATCCTGAGCTGTGACGTCAACAGACAAACAGGAACAAAAGTGCGTTTCATGCTTTCTTAAGATACTTGTGAAAACAAATACTAGAATGTACAGCTACTTTTGAGGAAAACGACATCTTTTGTGACATGATATTGAGTTGGGCCGTTGGGCTGTTGAGAGGAAAACCTGTTTGAAAACAGTCATTTTTGAAATTCACCTCTACCTATAGTGTTATTTTAGTATCATTCATATAATATTGTATACGGAGCCCCTAAAGGGACATGGTGATGGGAAAAATATGAGATATATATCTTATTTCAGTTAACATTTATTTAGTTTCAAGTAACACAAATGTTAACACTAATAACCCTGCCTCAGATCAAAGTTCACACACACACACACACACACACACACACACACACACACACACACACACACACACACACACACACACACATTTGAATTGTGCACATTGACTAAAACTCTTGTTGGAGATACTCATCACACACCAGTGTCAGGGATAATCTCCGTCTCACATTTCCCCTAACAGCACAAAGGAATTTTGATCTCTGCAGATCGGTTTGCCTGACACACTGGTGATGAAACACAAAACTGATAGTGTGAGCCGTCACTTACTTTGAGCCTGAGCATCTGAAATGATTTTCTGTCCATAAAACCATCATGAAAACATGGATCAGAGGTGTAAGTAAATGTCTGTGTAAATCTGGATGCATATATGGTTACCCAGAGAACATGTAATAGTTTAGGGTTCAAAACTCAGGAGAATTATTAGATATAATATTTCATTTCAAATCAATCTGTAATTGATCCGATTTACTTTTTAATACATTTTTCCTTAATTATTCAGTTAATAAAAACAAAACATAATCTTTGTAATCTTGGGCGGATAAAAATTGTAATTGAAATTAAAATGTTAATAATAATAATTCATATTTATAATTATTTTTATTATTATGAATATAATTATATGATTCTCATTGTTACTAAATGCAAATTTAACATATAATAAGTAATAATTGTGCTATGTCACTGTAAAATAAAAATATTAATTAAATAAAAATACAACAATAATAACAATTATGATTATACATGTTATTATAAATATCATATAATATAATAATTGATATTCATAATAGTTTTACATAAAATAAGTAATATTACTATTGTAATATTGCACTGTAAAATAAAAAATATTATTAATTAAATAAAATACAATAATAATAGTAGTAATAATAATAATAATAATAATAATAATAATAACAACAATATAATTTTATTTTTGCAGTATGACTGTAAAGTTAAAATAATAATTGTATAATTCTATAATATGTTCATTTAAACTATGAAGCATTTATTTAAGTGGAAAACTACCCCTGAAGCTTTTATTTTGTGAGCAACAGCTGGTTTATTATTATTATGATCAGTTTGGGAAGATGGTTGGCGTATGTTGCACGTTAAAGCGTCCCAAACTCAGAGCAGATGTAGAGACGAGCAGAATTTACTATGATCCGATCCGATCCGATCCGCTCCGAGAGCCCTAAAACAGACACAGTGCCGCACTCCGCTCTGAAACACGCACTGCATATGCTTATTTAATTAAATCACTGCCTTTGTGATTTGATAATAGCACACAGCCATATCATAATTTTACTTCTATTAATCGTACAGCCCTACCAAGCTTGTTCTGAATGACTTTTCTTTTCAATTCCAGACGCTATTCTAGTATAAAATGCCCACTTTTCACTTTTTGTTTTCTAATTGAACATTTTAACAATTTAGTGTCTGACTGATATAGCGCCATGGCCGATATATCGGCTGATATTTGGTATTTGTTTAAATAGTTTGGCTGATGTGTTGGAAGTGGGACTTTTATTTTGACGGTGCTGAGAACGGCAGGGCCTGATTTTTTTTCTCTCCCATTTATATTTTTTCCTTCACCGTGTCCCTTTATGTACTCTGTACTTATAGTTTTGTTAATAGTTTGAATTGGATTTTATTTTTAGATTTTCTGTTTTCACTTTAATTTTAGTTAAAGTTTTAGTAATTTAAATATATTAGTACTTCAAGATAAACAAAACAAAAAATGAAAATTTGCTTTAAGTAACAAAAATATGAATGATAATAACCCTGCTCTAAATCAAAGTTTGGCACCACTGGGATTACGTTACAATAGTATTATTAGTATGGAGGACCAAACCTGCAGAAATTACAAATTAATGAATTAATTAATTAATATACAAATATGTAAATGAATAAACAGATAAATAAATGTGATGATAGGAAAATAAATAACAGAATAAACAACTTTTTACAACATTTTTAAAAAAAGTTTAATTTTGTATTATCTTTCCGTAATTTATTATTTTCTGCTTTTATACATTTAAAAATATATATATTTTTTACTTTTATTAATTTGTTAATTAATTTTAATATTTATTTTTACATTTATTTTTATATTTATTTATTTATTTATGCATTCATTTATTTATTTCTACATGTATTGATTTTTAGATTTATTGATTTATTGAGTCATTTATTTTTACTTTTCTGTGGCAACATTTAAATGAGGAGGGCGGTCCTTGTGTAGCTTCAGCGCATCATTGGTTGAGAGCTCACGCATAAAATTGATGGAGCGATAGAGGAGAGTTCTCAAAGTAAATGGCAGCCGGATAGTTCTTTCACAGACACCAAACAACTTATCAATGTTTCCAGCAGTTTGACCCATTGAGAGAGAAGTTTCAGTTACCGGAAGCAAGCACGATGGACGTCACGTCCCACCGTAGTGCCGTCTGACTCGCACAGATTTTGAACTCGACAGGTTGTAGCTCTTGCGTGTATACTATGGCGGACGTTTCACAAATAGCTAACGTTAGACAGTTGCGCAACTTAGCGAATGAAGTTGAAAACAACGCATCAAATGACTGTTGTTTACATTAGATGTGCTTACTGATGTTTTAGGAGGGCTATATTCCGATATTGTTAGGCACTCTGCAAAATATTTCCCAGCACATTAAAAATCTGTGCGAGTCAGACGGCACTACTTCCTCAAGTACTCAGTGGGTCAAACTGCTGGAAACATTGCTAAGTTGTTTGGTGTCTGTGAAAGAACTATCCGGCCGCCATTTACTTTGAGAACTCTCCTCTATCGCTGGTCTGACGATTCTCAACCAATGATGCGCTGAAGCTACACAAGGACCGCCCTCCTCATCTCCATGCTGGAAAAGTAAAAATAAATGAATCAATAAATAAATAAATGTAAAAATAAATATTCAAATTAATTAACAAATAAATAAAAAGTTTTTAAAAATGTATAAAAGCAGAAAATAATAAATTAAGGGAAAGATTATACAAAATTGAATTTGATTAAAAATAATTTATTTGATCAAGTCGTTTATTCTGTTATTTATTTTCCTATTATCACATTTATTTATCTGTTTATTCATTTACATATTTGTATATTTATTCATTTATTTACTTATTAATTAATTATTTTTAATTTCTACAGGTTTGGTCCTCCATATCTAAGATATCGCCATCGACCATAAACAAAAAAACTGAATCAGTAATTGAAACTGTAACCACTAATCCCATTTAACTCAAAATATGTCAGAGTACAGTCTCGGATGCTTTCAACATTCATTGGAAAGAATAAAAATGGACACAAATGAGACAATAGTTGAGTACAGAGCCATAAACAGAATGAGGAAAGCAATATTTAGTCTCATTGCTCTTTCCTATGCATGCTGTGTTTGCTGAGATATAATGGCTTATGAATGTTTTCTTACTTATTGCAAATGAATCTTCATTTTAGCCTCCAAACCTGAAAAAAAAGCCCCAAATTTGTATCCATTCCAGATATTAAAGTGATTTTGTCACCAGAAACAGAGCAAATCAATTTTTCCCTGGCACACTGCTCTCTCTTCTCCTGAATGCAATGCTCTGTCTGCGTTTGGCGGTGGGTGATTAACCCCAACGTCTCGAGTCTAAATTTAGATGCTCCAGTTTTTTTTTGTTTTTAACTGCCAAGAGTTCTGTTCTCTCAGAAATAACATCAAGGACAAAGCACAATGATGTTCAGTGACAGCTCCTACCAGCCCGTGACCATGCTACACTTTAGATTTCAAAGACTTATTCCCTGGAAGTGTCTGTTTGTTTTCTTTGTGGCTTGATATTCAGCTGTCTCTGACACACACACACACACACACACACACACACACACACACACCGGCGTACATTAGTAAGGGCAGTGGCGCTACATGAGTGAGGGCGGTGGTGTTTTATTGCCTTCCTGCCAGAGCAGTCAGCCTCATAACTCCTCATAAGTAGAGAGCTTAGCCGAGGTTAGGGGATAGAAACGCACACTGTCCTGCCAGTGTCGATAGCTGTGTTTACATTCATCTGCAGCCAATGACGTCTGTTTAATTCGGAAATGACTGACAGGTAATCTCTTCGTGTGTGTCCCTGTTAATATTCCTGGAATATCACCCGCCTAATTAACAAACTGCTATGCTAGATGGCCTTGTATGAGTTGTAATTAGCCAAACATAGTGGAAATGATTAGCTATTAGAAGTTGCCATGCTGATAAAGCAAAGATGATTTGGGATTAAATTGTTGTGAGCTTGAATAAACATGGAAACATTGCGTCCTGTTACCTGGTTTTGCTCGAAGGGTTAAGGAGGATTAAAATGGCAGCATTAGCTGGTGTGTCCATATTGTCGCCTTGGCAAGTCAGTATACACGCATTTATTAGGATGCAACTACAGTTGTGCTTTTGATGATTTTTGGGGTGAATTTTGAGTTTGTGTTTAAACATTTTGAGTTAAATGTTTATCTGATTTGTTGTATAACCTTATTTACTAGCATTAAAGGGGTCATGAACTGAGAAATCAAATTTTGACATAAAAGGTCATCATACTATAAGAATATCCTGTACGTTTCAGAACTGAAAACTTCTGTGTTATTCCACAAACAGTTTTTATTGAAACCAAGCCCAGAGAACGACTCCTTGTGGAATGAGCCTATAATAGATGGTGAAAAACCGTCTCTGCAGAAGATCAACACCTACATCATCGTCGCAGCTTTGGCCCCGCCCACTGGAGTGTTAGTGAGATGACGAGAATGATGAGCGATACAAGCTCTTACAGGATCAATTATTACAGGATCTTATTTATCTTCAACAATGTGAATGTCTCAGTTTAGCATTATTTATTTTCATTCACTACATTTACATAGGCAGTTTTGATATATGCGCTGTTTAAAGCTTCAGTCCTTAAGTTTTGCCTCTTTGTCGCCATCTCTGTTTGAAACCTGCAATTGCAGTTCTTTGTTGAATTATTATCTTTATGTGGGTTGTGCGTCGGTGGCTCGTCAGCGCGGATGAACCGCATGTTTTGAGGAGTGTGTGTGGCTCTTGTTCATTCTCCTCACCGGTGTGGATACTGTACTTCAGAATCACAGATTCTACGTCTTGGAGTACGACCAAAACAACAATTTTCACAGGAAAATGTAATCTGAACAAGTAAGAACATGTCTGCCACTTTTGTTCTGACCAACTGAAAAAAAGCATTACAATAAATCACCCGACCAACGGTGATTAAATCTAACGATCGCTTAGCTCATAACACTAGGGATATCAAATATCAATTATTATTATTGTTATACTTTGTTCTCAAATGGTTAATATTAACATTAGCATTGTGTGACTGCGTGTATTTAGTGTGTATTAGCGTTACCTGTAGATTTTAATTTCCGTCCAGTCTAATCTTCTGCTTTTGTCTACGGGTGAATCTCCAGTCGACACTGATGATTGTAGTTTGGTCCTTTCTGGATTACAATCCACCATCTAAATGTGTTTAATTATTCCAGCTGCTGTGAGAAAAGGCTGTATATGATCCGCCACCTGCAGCATCCTCACATGTGGTACTACTAGCCGGACTCCTTCTCTATGTGTACAGACGTGACGTAATGACGCAAAGATGAATGGAAATACGGAGCCCGTATTTCCCATGGAAACCTACCAGTACCACTAAAATGATAACACATTATTGCAAGCTTACCGTTGTGAATCGGGCTGAGGTAAGGAGATCGTTTTGAACATTGGCTGGTTATGTACTTGCTCAACAATTGATTTTGGATAATTTCTAACCAAAAAAAAAAGTTACAGACTGCAGCTTTAATGTTGATGATTTATTTTACATCTGCATATGATTACAAATGACATTGCTTGTTTCTTCTTCTTCTTCACCTGTGTTTTGATCAGGAGATTCTGTACTTGTTCAGGAGATGTGTCATAGCGCTCGCTACCATATAACAGTGAAAACATGGAAAATTCCATCAATGGCGGGGAAAGAGTTAAAAAAAAACATAATTTGTTTGTCTTTAATTTGAAGTTAATGCTCAATGTTCGATCTCAGTACTAATGAAAAGGTTTTGATTCTCACAAACCATCTATAAGTTTACAGCAGCATCCTAATGAAAAGTACTGACATGTCAGTAAATTCTTTGAATATATATTGCAGTAATACACTGCCATTTTATTAGTACACTTCGACAAGTGCTCGACTAGATACTTTAATCTGAATTCAAAGAAAGCCACTGGAGCACACTGGGCGGTTAAGGAACTCCTTATTTGTATTATTATATGAGGCTGCTCTATTTCCCATCTTAATTCATTTGCTGTCGGGCAGCGAGTATCCACGTCCACTTCAGCATGTGCCGCTCTGACTCATTGTGTTGAGAGCCCAAACACATTCATTTCCCCCAATCAATTGCAGACTGCTCCTCCAGGAAGCTCATTTCCTTCTGCCTGAGATCTCTTCCCCCATCCGATGAAAACAGACCTTATATGAAATGACAGAATCTGGGTGCCATGACAACAGGCAGCATCAAAATCCAATTAAATGAAACTTCCTCCCACTTCAACAGAGCGTTGAAGAACTTCCTCTACCCCTGCACTTCCTCAACTTCAAAAGAACTTCGGCACGCTTAAGTCATTCATCCTGACACTTACATGCCACTTCATAATATTGCGGTTATGTTTTCAAATGAAGCAAATTGCTACATTACACAAATCAGGTGTTATTTGAAGATCTGTGGATTTTACGTGTTGCTGGTCACGGCCTTGCCACATTAAGTGAGCGTAATAACAGAAAAAAAGGGTATGAAGTGCATGGGGTCCAAATTTTTTTTTTAACAAATTATTAGAATGTATAGAACATTTTGCATTGGTTTTTAATATGCTTCATTACAAATTTAGAGAAACACTATAAATCTTTGTACATAAAAATGGATAAAATGTATAAACTGTGTCTGGCTGGGCCTGAGAAGTGGAAATGTTCATGCAAAAATGCCTCTGCAAATTTAATCAAAGACTCAGTTATCATTGCAAATAAATCATTCTGGTTACTGATTTGTTACTTTTTAAAAGAACTGTTTGCAAGAAAAATGTAATAAAAAGATGTGGTAATTTCTCTTAACTCTGTATTTATAATGCATTATATTCATGCCATACAAACAACCTTATAATATGTTGTACCATCAGATAAATAATCATAACAACAGTTATAATACTTAACTATTTGTTGTACTTTTAAGAGTATGATGCATTATGATGAAGCCTGCATTTATAATGCATCATAAGGGTATTATTAATGCATTATAATGCACATATCTTTTACTTTCCTGAATCTCATATCCTGGCGTTGTTTGCTGAAGATCTGCAGTCTCACATCTTACGAGTGATCTTTGTCTGCTTTAGTAAAGTGACAAAAGTCACGTCTTCTTTTCAGCAGCCATAAGATGGTTAATATATAGATAAGAAATATAAAAGATATTTCCTTTAAGGTAAAATCAAAGCACAAAGGAACAACACATTCACAGTGCAATTAATGTTTTATTCATAAAACGGTAAGATTACAAGGCTTTAAGTATTATTACTGTTGTTATGATTATTCATGAGATGATACAACACGTTATAAGGTTGTTTATAAGGCATTATGCATGCATTATGAATACAAATATGATGCATTATAAACGCAAGCCTCATCTGGTGTTATAATGCATTATGAATGCTAATATGATGCATTATAAACGCAGGCCTCATCTGGTGTTATAATGCATTATGAATGCTAATATGATGCATTATAAACGCAGGCCTCATCTGGTGTTATAATGCATTATGAATGCTAATATGATGCATTATAAACGCAGGCCTCATCTGGTGTTATAATGCATTATGAATGCTAATATGATGCATTATAAACGCAGGGCCTCATCTGGTGTTATAATGCATTATGAATGCTAATATGATGCATTATAAGCGCAGGCCTCATCTGATGTTATAATGCATTAACAATACTAATATGATGCATTATAAACGCAGGCCTCATCTGGTGTTATAGTGCATTAACAATACTAATATGATGCATTATAAACGCAGGCCTCATCTGGTGTTATAGTGCATTATGAATACTAATATGATGCATTATAAACGCAGGCCTCATCTGGTGTTATAATGCATTATGAATGCTAATATGATGCATTATAAACGCAGGCCTCATCTGGTGTTATAATGCATTAACAATACTAATATGATGCATTATAAACGCAGGCCTCATCTGGTGTTATAATGCATTAACAATACTAATATGATGCATTATAAACGCAGGCCTCATCTGGTGTTATAGTGCATTATGAATGCTAATATGATGCATTATAAAACGCAGGCCTCATCTGGTGTTATAGTGCATTAACAATACTAATATGATGCATTATAAACGCAGGCCTCATCTGGTGTTATAGTGCATTATGAATACTAATATGATGCATTATAAACGCAGGCCTCATCTGGTGTTATAATGCATTATGAATGCTAATATGATGCATTATAAACGCAGGCCTCATCTGGTGTTATAATGCATTAACAATACTAATATGATGCATTATAAACGCAGGCCTCATCTGGTGTTATAATGCATTAACAATACTAATATGATGCATTATAAACGCAGGCCTCATCTGGTGTTATAGTGCATTATGAATGCTAATATGATGCATTATAAACGCAGGCCTCATCTGGTGTTATAATGCATTATGAACGCTTAACAGTGTTATAATGCATTATGAATGCTAATATGATGCATTATAAACGAGGCCTCATCTGGTGTTATAGTGCATTATGAATGCTAATATGATGCATTATAAACGCAGGTCTCATCTGGTGTTATAATGCATTATGAATGCTAATATGATGCATTATAAACGCAGGTCTCATCTGGTGTTATAATGCATTATGAACGCTAACAGTGTTATCATGCATTATGAATACTAATATGATGCATTATAAACGCAGGCCTCATCTGGTGTTATAGTGCAGTGTACTCTTAAAGTTATAACCACAAGTAGCTAAGTATTATAATGTATTATAACTATTGTTATGATTATTTATCAGATGATACAACTTGTTATAAAGTTGTTTGTAAGGCATTATGCATGCATTAAGAATACCATTATAATGCATTAGAAATACAGGCTTTATAGAAAGTGTTACCAAAGAGGTATATGGATTTCAGAGCACCAGTATTTGGTATGTTTCCTTTTGATTTTCTGACAGCAGCTCTTGAGTAGTTGGCATGAACAAAACCTGATGATCCATGTTAGCCCAGCGTGATCTGAGCATGTTCAGAGAGAGAGTTTGAGAGAGAGAGAGAGAGAGAGAGAGAGAGAGAGAGAGAGAGAGAGAGAGAGAGAGAGAGAGAGAGAGAGAGAGAGAGAGAGAGAGAGAGAGAGAGAGAGAGAGAGAGAGAGAGAGAGATCATGCTTCAGTGGAAGCAAGAAAATCTGACCTTTGTTCAGAGGGAGTAAGGACAAACTTACTTACATTTGATTGTGACCTATGCAGAATTTTCAGTTTTCTTTTTCATTTTATGCCATAGCCTGTTAACACTTAATTTTAATAGTCCACTTTAGACATTCTACTAACTACATACCATCTAGACATACTAATAGAGTATTAGTAGACTGTAATATCTGCTAACACTTTATTGTGATGCTCCTCCAACAGACATTATACTGACTATCAGTGACTTTGATACATGTGAACTTATTCTAACCTAACAGTCTACTAATACTCTAAGTAAGGAATAATTGATGATGGGCCGTTGAATTATTAGAAAAATAATGCACACCCGAGGTGGGACACCCTTAAAGTGCTGTAATGTACTAAAACAGTGATATTAAAACGTCACATTCAGTTTACACCTTTTTGATGATGCATACTTTATACAGGCGAGCAGATGAGCCCAGAATAAAGACGCAATGCGTTTTCTTGATAATGGGTTTCAATGGGAAAAATACGCTTAACGAGAAACCTTGTGTTGCATTAATATTCTGTGTTCACCTGCTTTCCTGTACAAAGTATGCAACATCAATACAGTGTATATTGAATTTGGTATTTTAGTATCACTGTCTTACTGCATTAATACTGACTACAAACCTGGTAAAAATGACTGGTGTGCAATGGAGGAAAGCCTTGTTTTGCCCTCCAGGTGGGCGTTCCTATAAGCGTAACCACTAGAATAATGTGGTTATTAATGCAGTGAGTTATTAGAGAGAGATGTGAAGGACCTCAGTCTCTTTCAACAGCGTCCTGGAAAACACACGAGGAACTGTAAAAACAGCACCTTTATTACTTCACGAGTGAGAAATGTCATGTAGCTTTTAAGTTGCTAAACTATTCGTCAGAGCAGCGCTGACAAGATTCAAGATTCAAGATTCAAGAGTTTTATTTGTCACATACACAGTTATATACAGAATATACAACCGGCAGTGAAATGTAAACAGGTCCGCTCCATGGACAGTGCAAATTCACAGTTAAAAACACAAGGAGGAAATTATAATAGAAATAGAATAAAAAAGTACTATATATATATATCTGTAGAATTATAAATAATCAAGTCAAGTAGAAGAAAAAAGTAAAAAAATAAGAATAAAGAAGTGGAATAAAATAAGTGAAGTAGATGTGTAAAACTAAAATAAAAATAAATAAATATGTGGTTAACAAATGTATAAGAGTATAATGTGCAAACAGGTTTATGACAGGTTGTTACACAGTAACAATGAGAACAGAAAGTGCAGTGCAATGTCAGTGTATCGATGTTTATCCTGAAGTGAAGTCACGTGATGTTAAGTGACTGAGTTCAGGAGTCTGATGGCCTGGGGGAAGAAGCTCCTCCTGAGTCTCTCAGTTTTGGCCATCAGGCTTCGGAAGCGCTTACCAGATGGCAGCAGCGTGAAATGAGGGTTTGCAGGGTGATTAGAGTCCTTGATGATCTTAGTAGCTCTGCCTTTGCAGCATTTGGTGTAGACGTCCTGCAGAGACGGGAGAGCTGACCCTGAGATACGCTCGGATAAGCGCACGACTCTTTGCAGGGCTTTGCAGTCATGACTGGTGCTGTTGCCATACCACACTGTGATGCACTGAGTTAATACACTTTCTATCGCCCCTAAATAGAACGTTTTCAGGATAGCTGGTGAAACCCTGAATTTCCTCAGCTGGCGCAGGTGGTACAGTCTTTGCCTGGCTTTTTTCACCTGTGTCTGAATGTGAGCAGTCCAGGTCAGGTCCTCGGAGATGTTTACACCCAGGTACTTGAAGCTGCTCACTCTCTCTACTGGTGACCCGCTGATCATGAGGGGGGAGTATGTCCGTTGCTGTCTCTTTCTGAAGTCCACAATCAGTTCTTTGGTCTTGCCAACATTCAGAGTGAGACAGTTGTCCTGGCACCATGATGTTAGATGCTCCACCTCGTCCAAGTATGCCGTCTCATTGTTGTTGGAAATGAGGCCCAGGACAACAGTATCATCAGCAAATTTGATGATAGAGGTGGAGCTGTGTGTGGACAAACAGTCATGTGTGTAGAGAGAGTAGAGCAGGGGACTCAGGACACAGCCCTGTGGAGCTCCCACACTCAGGGTGATGGAGGTGGAGGTGGACTGGCCTATTCTCACCACCTGAGGCCTGCCAGTGAGGAAGTCCTCAATCCAGTGGCAGAGAGAAGGATTCAGGCCGAGATCCAGGAGTTTGGAGGTTAGCTTGATGGGAACTATGGTGTTAAAGGTTGAGCTATAGTCAATAAATAGCAGCCTTACGTAGTTCCCACTTTTGCTGTCGATGTGAGTGAGGGAGGAGTGGAGGACATGAGAGATGGCATCTTCAGTCGATCTATTGGGATGATAGGCAAACTGAAGAGGGTCCAAAGTGTCAGGAATGAAGGCGCAAATGGTGTTTTTAATGAGTCTCTCAAAGACCTTCATGACTATAGACGTGAGAGCCACTGGACGATAGTCATTTAGGCAAGAGGGTTTACTGTTCTTAGGGACAGCACCAGGGATGATGGTGGATTTTTTGAAGGAGGTGGGGACCACAGATGTAGCAAGGGACTCATTGAAGATAGATGTAAACAACCCGGCGAGCTGATCAGCACAGGACCGCAGAATACGGCCTGAAATACCATCTGGCCCAGCAGCTTTCCTGACGTCCACACGCTTGAGTGCTCTCCGAACTTCATCCTCTGAGACAGAGATCACGTGATTGTTGCTGCTCTGAGTAATTCCCTCTGACGCGCCACTTGGCGGAGTCGCGTTGCCGAGGTTACAGTCAAAGCGCGTGTAGAAAGAGTTTAACTCATTCACAAGCGACGGATCAGCACTGACCTCTGCAGAGGATTTAGATCCAAAAGAGCAGATGGACCTCAGACCCTGCCACATGCGCCACGAGTTGTTGAGTTGGAAATGAGACTCCACTCGGTCTTTATAACGGAGTTTTGTGGCTTTAACTGCACGCCGCAGAGCATAGCAGGATGATCTGTATTCAGTCATGTTCCCCGATAGGAGACCGGCATTGTAAGCGGCAGTGCGTGTGTTCACTGCCACGCGGATTTAATTGTCCACCCACGGTTTCTGATTTGAGAAGGACGTTATTGTTATTGTTTGCGTGGCTTGCTCTGTAAGCGTGTTGATGAAGCAAAGCGCCACATCTGTGAACTCGCTTACGTCAGCTGAACTCGCTCGGAACATGTCCCAGTCAACATCATCAAGAGCTGCCTGTAGCGCGGTCTCTGAGTGGGGTGACCAACGCTTAACTTCCTGCCTCACCGGGGGTTCGTGAACGAGCCTTTGTCTGTATTCAGGTGTGAGGAAAATGGCGGCATGATCCGATTTTCCAAAAGCTGGAAGTGACCGCGCTTTATAGGCGTTCTTAAACGGAGAGTAGCAATGATCCAGCGCGTTTGCTCCTCGTGTAGGACAGGAGACGTGCTGGTGAAAGTTTGGCAGGACTTTCTTTAGGTTTGCTTTGTTAAAATCGCCCGTGACGATGAACGCTGCGTTGGGGTGTTTGTTTATGACGCCGCTGGCAACATCATGAAGGCCAGATAAAGCCAGCGCTGTGTCTGCCTGTGGTGGAATGTAAACAGCGGTCGCGACGACCGCAGGAAACTCCCTCGGCAGATAGAATGGGCTGCAAATGATTGTTAAATGTTCCAGATGAGGCGAGCAGGACCGCGAGAGAATGGTGATGTTCCTGGGGTCGCACCATTTCTTGTTGATCATGAAGCATACTCCACCGCCTTTGGATTTACCGGCCTCGGCTGTTCTGTCCATCCGAAAAACAGAGAAGTTCTCAGACGGTGTCACAGCTGTGTCCGGGACCACGGGCGTGAGCCATGTTTCAAACAAACAAAAGATGTTACAGTCTCTCATGTCCCGTTGAAAACTGATCCTGGCTCTAAGATCGTCCATCTTATTCTCCAAGGATTGAAAATTTGCTAGAAGAATGCTCGGGAGAGGAGGGCTGAATGCCCTTTTCCTCAGTCTGTTGCGTATCCCAGTGCGTTTCCCGTGGTGTTTCTTGATTCTTCGCCGTTGACTCGTCTGGCCATTGTTCAACTCGTTCCGAAGGATCTCAGATGGCCACAGAGTATGGGCGAAAGTGTCCTGAAACAGTCCAGTGTAGAGGTAACCAATGTCCAAAAGAGTTTTTCTGTCATAGCAGATCAATGCAGTTGATAAGTTTGTAAAAATTGAGAGTAAAAGAAAGTAAAATAGTAAATAAAAGCACAGTCTTCGCGGAGCGACCTGAACGGCGACCAAACCCGGCGGCGCCATTTTGTATAATGACAACACATTTCTGTGAGAGTGTGTGTCCGTACTCCATAGTGTATATGTGTATGTTGCGGGAGAAAGAGAGTATGTGCGTTTCGTAGATAATTAAACATAATTTTGTGGGAAAAACTTGGAAATAATTTGTGTTTTTTATCCAGTTGTTTACTAAGTTTCTTTGCATGGCCAATGTCGCTGTGTGTTCTTGGTTCTTTTGCTGTTGTCGGCTGTAAGGACCTCTGAAATAACTGAAATCACATGGTGGAGTGATATGGAACTGTAATGCGATCAAAACATGCTGGAATGTTCGTCAGCCAATCAGATCCAAGCATTCAAGCATAGTATAATGAGAGTTAATTGACATGCAATTGCAAAGTTACTTATAATTATTAGAGTGTCTAAATATTTTTCAAAATGTATTTTATTTTAATGTTTAAATTAAAACATCCCGCTGTGGATATGTTTATTTCTCTCTGGTCATTTTACATGGTCAGTTTAAGCAACTTCACAAGTGTCATCATGGCAAAACGTTAGCACTGCTAAAAAAAATGTTTTGTTTGTGACACTCAAATATGGTGAAGAAAGACCCGTCATTTTTCAATAGCAAGTGCCTGTCCATTTATAGGGGTCAATGCCAGGGCCTGGCTGGCTGTCCCAGATCTACAGGAGACGCTTTCAAACCTCTGAGAGAAAAAAGCCACACGCTGGGTCTGAGGCGCCTGTTCCTGCTGCTGCTGGGGCGTCCCGCTGACTGAACGCGACACCGAGCGGCACATTAACACCACAGCACAGATTCGACACAGGACACAGACTCAAGAGAGCAGCGCTGGGAAGCAGGGACACAGGGACACTTCACTCTTCATTCAGTATCAGTGTAAACAGCTGGTACATGGACTAATAACACAAAATACATATTCACTATGATAATACAATACTATTGAATTTCAAACAGAAATGTCTTTAATACATTAGAAGTCTAGATCTTTTGATATTGATGTCATCAATCATTCCATAATTCATACAAAGAAAGTATGAACACATGCAAAAACAAGAGACTGAAATATTAATAAAACTAATATCTAATACCTAAACATGCACACACATTCACACGAGTTGCAGAAGGAAAGAAAGTGAGGAAAGAATTTGAATCCTCTGGTCCTCTTCGTTTAGGGGTTACACTCGAGCCTTGAAATGTAACTTTTCTTCTAGGAAAACCAATGTAATATAATTATGATATTGTAATAATATATTTTTTTAATTATTATTTAAAATTTCGAGGGGATTTTATGATATTATGCAATATTTATACTTTTTAATGAGCTATTTTCCCCATTGAAAATAATACACACAAAAAAAAAAAAAAATCAACAAGAAATCTCATCGACTTGCTCAGAAGGAGAAAAATATGAGCACAGTTTGTGATGTTATATATGTCTCTAAAATCGACTTAGCTCACCATGCTTTTCAGAAACACAGCCCCCAGATCCACCCCAGCCCTGTGGATCTGTAGTTCCCAGCATGCTTTGCAAGGGACTGCATTTGGAGAGTAATTTTAGGGATTAAGGGCCCTATTGTAATAATCACATTGTGTACACACATTGTGCACCGCCTATAGACTCATCACACCCTAGACTGGGTAAACCCAGCCTGATCTGTCGGCGATTTGATTTCGCCCTGCAACTCAGTCTGGAAACCTGTACATTCATTTATCTTGCTTCTGTTACACTTTTGCGAGAACCAATCACAGACTGGCTTATCTGCTTAGTACGCTATTGGCGGGTTTAACACGATGACAGATAGAGAAGCGATGGGTTGTTGCCATAGCATTGCCCGTTGATCACGCCTCTTGTGGTCTGATTGGTTGAAGAGAAGTCGAGTCACCTTTATTTATATAGCGCTTTTTACAATGCCGAATGTTTCAAAGCAGCTTCACAGTGTTAACAGGAACAGAATTTGATTCAGCTGTACAGCCGCTGAAACTCTTATTCTCTTATTGAGAATTTCACCGCTGGTGAAAACGGTGATGTCATCAGCTAATTTCAGTTATCATATAGTGTCAATGTGGGCAGATCAGTAATATAGTTGATATTGTTAATTTAGTTTAGTGATTAAATTTATTTGGATATTTAGTTGAAAATTGTGTGTCCCCAACTGAGCAAGCCAAGCCAAAGGCGACAGTGGCAAGGAACCAAAGCTCCATCAGGTGGTATAATGGAGAAAAATAAACCTTGGGAGAAACCAGGCTTTGAGACAGGTTTATTGAGGATGTCGTGTTGATGAGACAATTTCAGAGGGGTGACTAATTGACACACTTTCTGCAGACACTTCAGGGATGCGTTGGTCATGTCCAGGTGCAGGTCCACCATCTGATCTGGATACGGCCCGGATCTGGCTGACTGCAGTAAACCTTGGGATAAACAGAGAGACTAACATTAGCATAGATGCCATTCTTCTTATGATGTAACGAGTACATCAGGTGTTATGGGAAGTGTTCCCGGTTCCGGCTGACCTAGTTAATGCAGCCTAACAATCATTTACTGATTTGAATAATAGAGATTGATAATGTTTTATGTGTAAGCCATAGTAAAGAGATGCGTTTTTAGTCTAGATTTAAACTGACAGAGTGTGTCTGCTTCCCGAACAATGCTAGGAAGACTGTTCCAGAGTTTAGGTGCTAAATAGGAAAAGGATCGACCGCCTGCAGTTGATTTTGATATTCTATGGATTATCAACTGGCCAGAGTTTTGAGACTGCAACAGACGTGATGGAGTATAATGCGTTAAGAGCTCGCTCAAGTACTGGGGAGCTAAACCATTTAGTGCTTTGTAAGTAATACGCAAGATTTTAAAATTTATATGATGTTTAATAGGGAGCCAGTGCAGTGTTGACAGAACCGGACTAATATGGTCATACTTCCTTGTTCTAGTAAGAGCTCGAGCTGCTGCATTTTGGACCAGCTGGAGTTTGTTTATTAAGCGAGCAGGGCAACCACCCAGTAAAGCATTACAATAATCTAGCCTTGAGGTCATGAACGCATGAATTAACTGTTCAGCATTTGTCATTGAAAGGATGTGCCGTAATTTAGATATATTTTTAAGATGGTAGAATGCAGTTTTACAGATGTTAGAAACGTGGCTTTCAAATGAAAGATTGGTATCAAAGAGCACACCCAGGTTCCTAACTGACGATGAGGACTTGACAGAGCAGCCATCGAGTGTTAGAACGTATTCTAGGTTACTACTTGTGGAGTTTTTTTTGTCCAATAATTAAAAATTCATTTTTTTCTGAATTAAGTTGCAGGAAATTACTAGACCTCCAGTTTTATATATCAGCTATGCATTCCGTTAATCTTGTGAATTGGTAAGTTTCGTCAGGACATGAAGAAAGCTGAGTATCGTCAGCATAACAGTGAAAACTAATGCCATGCTTCCTAATGATATCTCCCAGTGGTAGCATGTACAGGGTGAAGAGCAACGGTCCTAGCACTGAGCCCTGCGGTACTCCATACTGAACTTGTGATCGGTGTGACATCTCTTCATTTACTGCTACAAACTGATAACAGTCAGATAAGTATGATTTAAACCATGCCAATGCAGTTCCACTAATGCCAATGTAATTTTCGAGTCTATTCAAAAGAATGTTGTGGTCGATAGTATCGAATGCAGCGCTAAGATCGAGTAACACTCATAGAGAGATACAACCACGATCGGATGATAAGAGTAAATCATTTGTAACTCTGATGAGAGCAGTCTCAGTACTATGATATGGTCTAAATCCTGACTGGACATCCTCACAGATACCATTTCTTTCTAAAAAGGAACATAATTGTGAAGACACTGCCTTTTCCAGTATTTTTGACAGAAAAGGTAGATTTGAGATTGGCCTGTAACTGACTAATTCTGTAGGATCAAGTTGCATTTTTTAAAGTGGTTTAATAATAGCCAACTTAAAAGTTGTTTATTCCCCTGGCGTAAATATGTGCATTTTAAGACGTTTGAGGGCCAAAAAATTGGATAACAATAGCTTTAAAACCATGTCAGTATAGCTTACATTATTTGTCAAGCACATCCTGATAACAGACATGTAAACATGAGAATCAGGTTAAATGTTGCAATGAATGATCCACAATAAAAACTACAAATTGGAATTCGCACTGGAATTCATGATCAGCTTTCAGCAGCTTCTGTGAACATCTCAAACATTTTAATATTAATGAACGGTGATAGAGCGCTGACAGCTCAAATGAGAAGGTCGGTTATCTTGGATTATATATCCGTGCAGCACCAAAGTAGAGTTAATATTAGGCAATTATTAAATCAAAACCTTTATTATATACAACTCGTAAAAATCCTGAGATCCGGACCTGATCACTATCATCGTGAGGTGAGGATCCACTCAGCCAGTGTCACAGCAACATTAATGTCTGTAAATCCCTTCAGAAAGTGTGGCGCACTTCAGCGTGTTTGAGTAGCTTCTTATGAAATTGGGAGTGGCAACGGTTTTGTTTTGTTATATATTACGTTATATACTGTATTATGTTTCTAGTATTCTAGTTTTCATCTATAACCTATATTTTTTGGGCCTTATGGGACCTTATGTCCCTTGATAATTATGGGAGGTCCAGGAACCAATCCCAAACCCCCAACCTCAATTCGAATACTGGCTGAAACTAGCAAAAAAGTCACGCCTGGCGTCACATTGCACCGGGTATATGATAGGGCTCTAAGTCTCCTGAGCTTAAAAAGAGCAACCTCTGAGCAACAAAACATTCCTTTAAAGGAGTCTTGAAAGAGATTGCAGCAAGGCAATAAAGAGATGTTCTTTGTTTCTTCCACCACATTCTCAGTTTTAACTCTTTGCCTCTCAGATATTTCAAATGTCTCATTTGTGTCTACTTCTTTTGTCACATATAGTACTGTTTTTCACCTACTATATAATAGGGAAATATGTGATTTGGGACGCAGCCCAGGTTTTATAGAAGTCAGCAGTTCTTGGCTAGAATAAGCTGCCAAATGGACCAGACTTTATGCCAATAGTCAAATATGGCTATGCAAAGTTATATATAGGTATATGTTCAAAAAGTAATTGATGAGGTTTAATGTTTTTCATATTATGCTGTTTTCCATGTTGGTCTGTCTTTAGTGTGTGCTGTTGTTCTTCTCTATCTCAGTGTCAGTGTTTCTGAACTCTTGAAACGCCTCCATTGTAGTCTTGAGTTTTCTTCCAGGACCCAACACATCACAATATTCCTCATTATAATAATTCATATGCAGAATAAAGGGGCGGGGCCTGATTGAGTTTAAACTCACACGATTGGTTGAGTCGATGTTGCTGTATCGGGCTGGTCGAGAAGCAAAAGAAAATCTAATTTGCTGCAGTATGTCCATTGAATGTAGGCATTTTTCTTTTCAGAGGTAGTTCTCTTTCCCCAGGCATGAGAGAAGATGGTCTGTCTTTGCGTTTGCATGGTTTATTTTAACCTGTTATCCACCAAGGAGCCGTGTCTCCGGCCACACACACACACGCAGATCAAAAATAATAAATTGTAAAATAAATCAAAGGTGCAGTGGAAGGCCTAGTTGATAAAATCCTCAGACAATTGAATGATAAATCTGTGTTCCCATGCCTCGTTGTGCTGCAGGTTGCCTGGAGGTTATTACTGTGTACTTTATCCAGTTCTGCCCATTCATCACCTGGGCGCGCTTGCGGTCATGCTTAGAGACGGAGAACAGAGAGAGAGGCTGCAGTCCTACCTGACTTGTTGAGTGCTGGATTATATTTGTAGGATTGCCTGAGCTCATTTTTTCTTCATAATCATGACAAGATCTTAAAACTCAATTGTTATATTTCCATGTCAAAATGCTTTCTAGCTCATAAGTCATCCATTCACTAGTTATTTCCCCCAAACACTGTGACTCTACGGCACTTTAAAAACATTGCTCTGTTTGTTTGAGCAACCAGCCCAACACAGCAACAACTCCACCAATGGCGTGAGTGTGGGGCGGGGCCATGCTGTTGTGTGGCCAATGGCAGTTCAGGAAACTTTATTTTTGCTATGCCATTGATGCACAGAAATCACACAATTCACCTGTTAAGACATTAAAGTGATATACACTGAAAAAGTAATACTTTTGGCCAACTTAAAAAAAAAAAAAAAATACAGTAAAATTTGTTAGTTTTTCTTAAATTATATTTATGGTTTTTGAATTTCCCAAAGACAAAAAATATTAATACAAAGTAAAAAGATAATTTATTATAAAGAACATAATTAATCAATGTTTTCTTGAGACATAAGCAAATATTTTTTATTTATTTATGCTTCTTACAACTTAATTTATCCTTGAAGAAAAGCTAAATTAGAACAAATAAAAATTATAAATAAAATTAAAAAAGTTGAATTTTTAATTTTGAAGAATTTTGTTAGTCAATGTTTTGAAAGACTTGATGACTAATGTCTTTAAAATATGTATCATATTAACTAAAGAAAAATGGCTAAATCAGAAATCTAATCAGTAGTCAGAAAAGGTTAGCTAATCACAACGGAGGTCATTTAAATATAATTGTCTTTAAGTTATTAGACTTTTAAAAATGTTTTACTCTAAGGGTCATACATATTGAAATATTTTCATGTTAAACTTTAATGTTGCAATGTTGCACTCTCAGAAAACAAGGTACAGTGGAGGTTCCTTGGGGAACAAAATGTATAACTGTAGCTTTAAAGGTACACAATTGGTCCTTAGGGTACAATTATACCATTGTTTCCCTCTACTTAGAGCAGGGGTAGGCAAGTTCGGTCCTAGTGAGTCGCTGTTCTGCAGAGCTTGGTTCCAACCCTGAAAGACATCTATAGAGGCTCTTATTGAGAATTAACAGAGGTTTAGATGTTGATGATTCATTGAAAATGTTTGGTCACCATTATGGTGATCAGTGTTTCTGTCACAAACGCCGGTGAAGATTCCACCATCAGTCACCGGAGGTCTCACTCTCCAGAGTACTAATGATTCATTCGCACTTCAATTCCCAAGCACCCACATTCTGAGACTGATTACTGCACACCTGATCCACACCCCACAGACTATTTATACCCTGGTTGCTCAGTCACTCATTGTGAAGTCTTGTTTGCCCCGGCTGCATTTCTGAGCGTTATTGACCCCTGTGATTACCTTTCCTGTGTTTAAACTCTGCCTTAGACTTTCATTATTGCCTCTTTGCTGCCTGCCCTTTGTTTGCTGTTTGCCTGGACTCTGTATTCTGACTGTTTGCTGCCTGCCTTGATCCTTGGCTGTTATGACCACGTTTTCTGCCTTGTCTCTGATACTGCTGTTCACCCTGGTTTCTCAACACACGCCTGTTTGTACACTGAGACTGTTTTACTTTAATAAACTGCACATGGATCCCAATCTGCCTGAGTCCTTGTTACAGTTTCCTTTAGTTGGGCAGTTTGACTCTTTTTATGCGAGTTTGTGGTTTTTGTTACAGTGTTAGCAAAACAAACAATCTGTTCAAATCAAAAGAAGCCATAAACAAAAATTATCATGAAGAAAAATGTTTGACTAAACTCATCACTGACTAAAAATGTTAATAAATATTATTCACCAACAATACTTTCTTGCCACAGATCAAACATTCTGAATTCTGATTTTTAAATGCATTCTAGGGGGAAAAAAGTTTAGATGCACTCAGATATCAGGAATCAGCATATGAATCTCAAATAGTGAAAGTGCCCTGATTTACCCAACACCGAAATGCAATTCTTACTGAGGGGGAACCACCTCGCCACCCCCCCACCCCCCACCACCGGAACGCGATTCTTACCAACACCCCCCGTCCCCCAGCACCCAACCCCATCTCGCGATTGCCCCTGCCCCCGCGGAGGTCTGTGCACGCCACTGTTTTGTAGTAAGTATGACGTTCTTGCACAGGCTTCAGGACATGTAATCAAAGACTATACAGAAAGACGGTTCATTCCTACTACTCATGAATGGGAGAAACTACAACACAGAATATGGCGAAATAGTCCTGCCTTCTAAAGTAAAAGAGCCAATCGCTCAAAAAGTATAATAACAGGAAAATAACACAGCAAAACAACAATAAAGAAACGAGGTGGGAAGGTGAACACGAGAGATGCCAAATCAAAGAAAGTAACAAAAACAAAACAAATCTAACAGTTTAAATAAAAAGTATTCAGCGTCAAAACGCCCAAACTAAACTACACTAATTAATCACATAACAAAACCTCTTTAACCTAGTGTGTCTAATACGAAAAACAAACGTCCTGTGTGGTGCGCAATGTATGCATAATACGTACCTTTGAGAAGTCAGGATTCCCTGATTCAAGTAGAAAGAAACTTGAAAGAAACATCAGGGACTTGGTGTTGTATGCACGAAACAGCTGCCCAGAGGCGTTGCAAATATGACTGCCGAGTGAACAGACTTTCCTTGATTGGGACTTTGATGTAATATATATATATATATATATATATATATATATATAAATTCCATAGTGAGGCGGAATTTTCTGCCAGCACATGATCCTTTTATATTTAACCCTAATACACAGCACAATGCAATGTGTAGTTCAAAATACGGTCCAAACACCTTATAGAAGCAAATAATGTTGCTGAGTTACATTTTTCAGTCAGTTTATTTGCAGCATATGAGCTGAATGAATTAGATCTGTTTCTGCATCTCCTTTCTACTGCACATGATAGAAGAGCATAGCTTATCACATGTATCGAGCCCAAACCACTAAACCTTCATTTATTTATGACCCGCATTCAAAGTGAGCGATTGTTCTTGACTTCATGCATAACTACAGTACAGTTCCTGAGAAAAAGAAGTTATTGCAGTTTTCTTTCTGGCTTAATTTCAAAAAGCTACTGAAGTCTGCTAGCACTTTTTATAAAAGGGCTATAACACAAGGTAACACTTTAGCAGCAGTAATTATTATTACTAACAATAAGAGCTTCTACTAAACTATAATGCAACTACATTTCAACAGTCATTATAGTATTAGTATGCCAGCAGCTGTATCATCCAGTAGCCCAAGACTGGTTTCCCGCTGAAGCTAAGCAGGGCTGAGCCTGGTCAGTACATTGATGGGAGACCTCCTGGGAAAACTAGGCTTTTGCTGGAGGAGGTGTTAGTGAGGCCAGCAGGGGGCGCTCACCCTGTGCTCTGTGTGGGTCCTAACACCCCAGTGTAGTGATGGGGACATTATACTGTAACAAGCACTGTTCTTTGGATGAGACGTTAAAGTTATAGTTAACTTGTGCATTTGCCGCATTCTCAGTGCAAATATAATTGATAATGCTACATATTATGTTAAAAAAAATATATATATATATATATATATATATATATATATATATATATATATATATATATATATATATATATAAAATCACATGCAATACAGACTACATCCGTGCCCTTAAAATAAATCTGGAAAGATTAGTTTCATTGTAAAACAGGACCTGGTGAAAGAGACTTCTAACAATTCACAAATGCATCTGTACACCGAAATAAGTGCGAAAAACAGCATTACTAATTCACACTGAGGGATGCAGTCAGCATGGAGAGGAGCTGAAGAATAAATGAGTGAAGGAATATATCTCTGATGCAGTATCATCTCAGCTGGAGGACTGGCTCGCCCAAGTCCCTTTTACTCATATCTTACAATAGACTTCTTTAACAGGGTTGAGAATCCGTATGGGGATATGTTTAGACTAATCATTACAGGATCCGGCTGGTGGAGGCTTCCAGAGGCACACAACACCACTACAAACAGAAACTATTATAAATTATTTAGGTGTGAATGTTAGTATGCTCTCAGGCAAGCCATATAGGCATTTTGATTGATAATACACAGGACTTACTACACATGACAGTAAGTTTAAACCACGCATGTTAAACTGACGCAGACTTACCCTCATTGGTACTCTATTGGCTCCTCTGCTTTACTCGTGATGGTGCTTCACACAGGATCAAAGTGTAAAAATCAAACTCTGCGCTGGCACAAAATCAATACGCATGCTACAGAATATTGGCTGTAGCCTGTAGACCTTGAAACTAGAAGTACTTTGAAATAAAACTGTGCTGTAGTAATACCACTGGTGGTAAGACTACGCTCTACAGCGACTACAGCAGATCACCAGCGGTTTTCTGACCGGTCATGTGAGATGAATGACACAAGGTCACCATCATAAACATGGCAACGGTAAAGCTCAAATACATGATGATTAAAAACCGAGAATGAAACTCAGAGGTTGAGTGGATTACTGTCCGCCCACTGAAAAGGTTGGTTCCAGAAGTCTTTTTTCCCATTCATTTTTAAAAAGTCTTTGTTAAAGCGTTATGAATCAAGTCGACCTGCTACGAGGAGAATCACAACATTACAAACGCTGATTTGATGCAAACAAGCATTTGAGCATCAGACAAAAGCGCAAAACAAGAAAAGAACTCCAATCCCATGAGGCATTCCATGTCAAATCAAACAACTTTCAAATATTTTTTTCTGTAGAAAGACAAACATAAACAGTGATAAAAGCCAAAATATTACATGTCACATATGTATATTTAACTGAGTAATCTGCTATTTTGTAGAGGAGGGTCTGTAGCAACTCATAATGTAAAAACTGAACTTAATGTAATAAGTATTACATTATCATTGTAATAAAATGTTCATAATGTAGTATTTTTCTCAAAACATAATAAAATCTTGAGCTCAATCTAATAATTTTTACATTATGAGAAAATAATTATATTAAAAACTCACCAAAAATTTAATTTTTTAAATGATTTTAATATATTTAAAAACATAAAAATATTAGTATTCCCTTACAGTACATTTTTAAAAATGTAAATCCAGTCTTAAACTACCTGCAAAATGCAACATTTAAATAATCATGCTATTATTATTATTATTATTAATAACAAAAGTACTTTACAGTACATTTTAAAAATCTAAATCTAGTTTTAACCAACCTGGTCTCTTTTGGCAAAATGTACCCGTGGTAGCGTTTTTGCAAACCCCAAAATACGTGCCAATGCGTACATATCACTGCAGTTTCCATCAGAAATGAACACTAGAGGCAGTAAAGTAAGGCGTTTTTATTTTTTTATTTTTATTTTTATTTTTACCATAGTCCATGATTTGTAAACGAATACATTCTGGAGTTTGCGTCACTTAACCAGCTCCATATGTTGGGCTTTTCTGACATGCTAAGCTTGCTCAGTAGCTCAGCTGGTACAGATTTGTACTTGCAGTGCTGAAAGCTCGGGTACGAATCCCAAGTCATGATAAAAGAGCTCAAAGATGAGTTCATAACACAAGCTAAAATGACATGGATACAGTCGCATTTTTGTCACATTTGGTTTTGTTAACACTATCGGGTAGGTTTAGGGTTTAGTGTCGATGTACGTTACGTAATAAATCGTTGCCAGATTCACGCTCATCTGTGGCACTAAGCTTTTAGCGCCACCCAGTGCACATTTCACTTTGAAACTGTCGCGATATGTACCTATTGGTACGTATTTTGGGGTTTGCAAAAACGGTCGCTGGTACGTTTTTCCAGTGAGACCAGGCTGGTTTTAACCTTTCTAACCTTTTTAATAGTAGTAGTAGTAATCTGGTGGATTTTGTAAAATCCACCAGATTACTACTACTACTATCACTACTGCTACTACTGCTGCTGCTACTACTACTGCTACTACTGCTGCTACTGCTGCTGCTGCTGCTGCTGCTACTACTGCTACTGCTGCTACTGCTGCTGCTGCTGCTGCTGCGCTGCTGCTGCTGCTGCTGCTGCTTGCTACTGCCGCTGCACCACTGCTGCTGCAGCCACTGCGCTGCTGCTGCTGCCACCACCGCTGCTGCCACTGCTGCTGCCACTGCTGCGCTGCCACCACCGCTGCTGCTGCACCGCTGCTGCTGCTGCGGCACCACCAGCGCTGCTGCTGCTGCTGCTGCTACCAACAGCCGCTGCTTGCTGCTGCAGCGGCTGCTGCTGCACCGCGCTGCTGCTGCTGCTGCGGCAGCAGCGGCTGCTGCCGCGCAGCGGCGCGGCTGCTGCTGCCACCACCGCTGCTGCTGCACCGCGCAGCAGCAGCCTTGCCGCTGCAGCGCCGCTGCTGCGCCGCGGCACTGCACCACCGCTGCAGCAGCACTGCAGCTGCTGCTGCGGCCGCGGCTGCTGCTGCTGCGGCGGCTGCTGCTGCCACCACCACCGCAGCGGCTGCAGCGCCACCGCTGCTGCTGCTGCACCACCACTGCTGCTGCGCGGCACGGCTGCACCGGCGCTGCTGCTGCCACCGCTGCTGCTGCCGCTGCCACCACTGCCACCACCACTGCTGCCACCACCGCTGCTGCTGCTGCTGCAGCTGCTGCCACTGCCACCTGCACCGCCACTGCCACAGCTGCTGCTGCTGCTGCTGCTGCTGCCGCTGCTGCTGCTGCTGCTGCAGCACCAGCAGCGCCTGCTGCTGCTGCTGCTGCTGCTGCCACCACCACTGCTGCACCGCTGCTGCTGCACCACCACCACCGCCACCACCGCCACTGCTGCGCCACTGCCACTGCCACCGCTGCTGCTGCTGCTGCTGCTGCTGCCACTGCTGCTGCTGCTGCTGCTGCTGCCAGCCACCTGCTGCTGCTGCTGCTGCTGCCACTGCTGCACCGCTGCTGCACTTGCTGCCTGCTGCTGCTGCTGCTGCTGCTGCACCTGCACCACCGCTGCACCGCCACCACCACTGCTGCACCACCGCCACTGCTGCTACCTGCACCGCTGCTGCACCAGCGCCGCTGCTGCCAACACTGCCACCTGCTGCACCACCACCGCTTGCTGCTGCACCACTGCTGCTGCTGCTGCCGCTGCTGCTGCTGCTGCTGCTGCTGCTGCTGGCGCTGCCACTGCAGCACCGCCACTGCTGCTGCTGCTGCTGCTGCACCACCACTGCTGCCACTGCTGCTGCTGCACCGCTGCGGCTGCTGCGGCGCCACCGCTGCTGCTGCTGCGCTGCTGCGCTGCCAGCTGCGCTGCCACCGCTGCTGCTGCCACCTGCACTGCTGCCGCGCTGCTGCTGCGCCTGCTGCTGCCGCTGCTGCTGCTGCGCTGCGCACCGGCTGCTGCTGGCTGCAGCGCTTGCAGCACCACCGCTGCCACCACCACCACCGCTGCTGCTGCTGGCAGCGGCGCCAGCTGCTGCAACGCAGCAGCGGCAGCGCCGCTGCTGCTGCTGCTGCTGCTGCCGCTGCTGCGCCGCTGCTGCACCACCGCCAGCAGCTGCGCCGCCACCACCGCTGCTGCTGCTGCTGCTGCTGCACAGCCGCCGCCACCGCCGCGCACCACCAGTGCAGCCAGCGCTGCAGCACCGCCGCTGCTGCCGGCACCGGCTGCCGCTGCCACTGCTGCCGCCGCTGCGGCTGCTGCTGCACCGCTGCCACCTGCTGCTGCTGCTGCCGCTGGCGCCACCACCGCACTGGCACCGCTTGCTGCCACCGCCGCTGCCACCGCTGCTGCCACCGCCGCCACCACCGCCACCGCTGCCGCTGCTGGCTGCTGCTGGCGGCCGCTGCCACTGCTGCTGCTGCTGCACCACTGCCGGCGCTGCTGCTGCTGCTGCACCACCGCTGCTGCTGGCAGCCACCGCTGCTGCTGCTGGCTGCTGCTGCCACCGCACCGCAGCTGCTGCGCTGCCAGCACCGCACTGCTGCTGCTGCTGCTGCTGCTGCACCTGCTGCTGCCACCTGCTGCACCACCTGCCGCTGCTGCCACCGCTGCTGCTGCTGCTGCCAGCGGCACCACCGCCACGCGCTGCTGCTGCTAGCAGCACCACTGCTGCTGCAGCCACTGCGGCGGCTGCTGCTGCCGCTGCTGCTGCTGCTGCTGCTGCTGCTGCTGCCAGCCACTGCGCTGCTGCTGCTGCTGCTGCTGCCACCTGCTGCTGCTGCTGCACCACTGCTGCTGCACCACTGCTGCTGCTGCTGCTGCCACCACTGCTGCCACAGCACCACTGCCAGCGGCGCTGCTGCTGCTGCTGCTGCTGCTGCTGCTGCTGCTGCTGCTGCTGCTGCTGCTGCTGCTGCTGCACCAGCCACTGCTGCCACTGCTGCTGCCACTGCTAGCACTGCTGCTGCTGCTGCTGCTACTGCTGCTGCTGCTGCTGCTGCTGCTGCGCTGCTGCATTGCTGCTGCTGCTGCTGCAACACTGCTGCTGCTGCTGCTGCTGCTGCTGCATAACTGCTGCTGCTGCTGCTGCTGCTGCTGTTGCTACTATTGCTGCTTGCTGCTGCTGCTGCTGCTGCTGCTGCTGCTGCTACTCACTGCTGCTGCTGCTGTTATTGCCACTGCTGCTGTTGCTATTACCACCAGTTGCTGCTGCTGCTGCTGCTGCTGCTGCTGCTGCAACTGCAGCTGCTGTGTGCTGCCATCACTGCTGCTGCTGCTGCTGCTACTGCTGCTGCTGCTGTTGCTGCTACCACTGCTGTTGCTGCACTGCTATCACTGCTGCTGCTGCTGTGCTTTGCTGGGTGGTTGTCCCCTGCTGCTACTACCACCACTATCACTACTACTACTACTACTGCTACTACTATCACTACTACTGCTACTACTACTGCCACTGCTTTTTTGCTCACTACTACTACTACTGCTACTACTACTACTACTGCTGCTGCTGCTACTACTAATACTACTATCACTACTACTACTACTACCACTTTTACTACTACTACTACTACTATTACTAATTACTACTACTACAACTACTACTACTACTACTTCTGCTTTGACTTTAGCAATATTTGTTTCATTATATGCTAACAGTGACCATTCAGAAATGTCAAAAAAGCTTGTGTTTTTTTTGCCTCAATTTGCATGCTTGTAACTCAATAAGTATTACAGATTTCTCAATATACTTTTAGATTCTTATTCTCAACCAACATTTCTTCTGGTATTTTCATTTGAAAGGCCCTGGATGGTTAAGTCCCAGAGATATGGAGATCTTAATGCGGCTCCGTCAATAAATTGTACACATTTTCAGTGTACAACATCTCTTCTCTGATGACAAGGGTGGGGCAACCTGTCATTCACATGAGATCCACCAATAGCAAACCACAACCATCCAATCAATTACCCACAGACAAAATCAAGCCCCACCCTACATTTGTTCTTGTTCCTGAAGCGTTTCATTCGGATATACGGCACAATAGGGAAGAAAAGACCAGCGTGACATCCATTTCATGATGACTTTAAGAGAAATGCATCAGGTGACAGTTAACACAATAAACAGTCAAGGGTTTTCTTCACTTTCAGGGGGATTTATACACAATGTTCGAGTCGCCAACCTTCTTTTTTTACCCATCTGCCTTGTGAGTTTGATATCTTATAAACACCACAGATGATTTCTCTTTACAAAAACAGGCAGTTAATTGTTGACCACAGAAGCTATTTATACATTTAGAAGATGTGTCAGTTTTTTGATGGACTGAACAATGTATAGTGTTGACAGGCGCATGTCACAAGTTGTAATGTTAATAACAGTTTCAAGAGATTCATTTGAGTTTCTCACCCTAATATTCAATCCAAAATAGGGAGTCAACGCTTGGTTTGCAGTATATGACTTATCGATTTTGAGATTATGAAGGCTGAATCGTTTAATTGCATCTAAACGCACAGCTTGTTGCAGCATGTCTCTGAAAATTAGAGCTCCTTTGCGACTCCGGGGATGAAAGGCGTCTCTCCGCCCCGCTGAATTCATCTGACTGGAAAATGAAAAGTTTGGCCAGATCGATGTCTAATGACTGGAGTAAAAGAATACAGTGCTGCTAGACTGCACGCCCTGCATCCGAATCAATAAAGAAATCTGGATCACAGCAGGGAAGGTGGATGATGAATCAATGATAAACAAATTTCCATGAGTTTGAAAAGCCTGGACTATTGAATTAGACCATTCAGTGCAAAAAAAACCCCACACACACATTGTATTGCATGGTTTTGTGTTATTCCTGATGACGCTAGCATCTGAAATGCATTCAGTGTGCTCAGCTCAAATTGACGGACAAGCCTTCACAAGGTGTATATTGCTTACGCTTTTTGTTATTCAATGTAATTGTTTGGGTGAGAACATAACGTGGCCGTTATACACCATCTCGCAGCTTTTGAAGGCTGTTGAAAGGAGGACTTTCGTGTTTATTGCTCACTTACGTACAGTTGAAGACACACAGGTTAGAGAAAACCATCATCCTGCTGCACAATGCTGGTCTCTGACTGTTTCTGTTGCACTCTCTACACATCAGCTTGTGTTATTTTATGATGTTACAGCAAACCAAAGAGTATAAGGTATTAGAAATAACAATGGCGTTGGTTTTACCATATCAGTTCCAGCTTGAGTGCATCAAAGTGGCTTGCTTTGGCAGCAGAAAACAGCGTCTTCTTTTCAAAATCATAAACCAAACTCTTCCAGTCTCAGACACAACTACAGTGTTTGAGGGCGGGGCAAAGAGACTGTTCAGCCAATCAAAACCAGAGACTGGCATTATGCAAATTAGTTACAATCCTCCATGGGTTCAGCAGGAAGTGAGACTGAATGACTGACTCGCAATTCAGTTCAGAATTGCTTCTTTCTTTATAGGAGACAATAACTCCATCTTTGAAACTTTGCAGAGCTTTTACATTCACAAACAGCTCTATTGCACACCACATGAAAGGGAATATTCCAAAAAAACACATTCTCACACTCGTCACATATTGACAACTGGTCAGGACCGGGAATGTTATCATCATGATGAAATTATATATATTGGGTTATGATTTTATTTATTTAACCCAACCCCACCCCTAAACCTACCCATTTGTGTATTATATGAAACATTATGTTTGATTGTAAAATGGCATTGGCTCTCGTGTGTCTTGTGACCGATTGCCTCATGAGTCGGTGTATCATTTGAATGAAATATGACTGTGTGTGTTCACAGAGCGGCGGGATCATTTCAGTGATTAAAACATTAATATCCACTCTGTTCTTCACATAAAGATATCATATGGCTTCAGAAGACTTGGAATGCAACATGAGTTAATACTTTTATACTGTTTTTGGTTAATTTGAAATAAATACCTGTGCGAACGTGATGTGTGAGGCCCCGGGGGTATATTAACAGGGGACTACTGTTGCTATAGTGATGAGAATTAGTTGTTTCACATGGATATTTAAGAAAAAAAATCGTATATTCAGTTTAACAGCATTAGGTTCAAGAAGTTAAAAGTTGTAACTGAATTGCGCCGTGCACACATTTTGACGCTTATATTATGTTCTAAATTATGAATGGGTCAAACGTGTTTGCCAAACGGCCTGGATCCACTTGAATTCGTTTGGACTGCTTTCTCACTGAATCATCTGAAGCCATTCCTCAGTCAGTAAAACAAACAGACAGTATTGAGAGAACAACAGCGCTGTTTTTCAGTTGTTTTCCTGAACATGCACTTAATGGCTGTCTGACTGTTTCGTTGCTTTTTGCAGTTTTCAGATTTAAAAATGTTTAAAACGTGCAGTATTTACACTCGTTTTGCGGCACTGTTGCTCTTACTGATGCTCCGAAAGGTGCGTAATAGTTAGGCTATATATGCTTATTGAACCTTTTTAGTGTTAAAAGAAAAAACCCTTTGTGCATACCGTCAGATGAAATCCTGCAGGCGTCCGAGAATCCTTTCTCCGTCTCATTTTTAGCTATGCCTTTTAACTATAGTATTTCGAAGGACAAAAACATGAACTATTGGCTTTACATCATCAAGTCAGCTGTCACTTTGCGCAAGGCCCTGGGGAGGCACGAGGCCCTGTGCACACTTGGCACGATTATTTTGATGGTTCTACAGATTAAGTAATCAGATTTTGCTGTAGTGTGAGGTGTGTTAAGAGTGACTGAACCTGATCGGAAGAACGTCGGAGCCGCCCCGATCTCGAATCAACATGTTGAATATTTATGATCAGAAATCCTGACGTGTGTGGGGGAACCCCGAGGACACTCTTATAAGAGTTTAAAAATCTTTTCCTGTGTACCCAGCATTACTAAAATCTCTTTAAAGCTGGGCTCAGACTAGAGGGGTATTTAAATTCTAACTGATAATGAAATCTGGTGGCATCACTCACATAAGGAGAATCTTCACAGATTTTTTTCTATTAAATCTCAAACATGCACACACGACAAGATTTTAACATTTTTGCGCATCACACACTACAAGATATTATTAAAATGATCATGCCAGGATGAGCACCTCACGTGATCTCATGGGGAAGCGGATGTAAACGTACGTAGCAGATCATCATTGATGTCTCAACAGAAAATTAGATTAATTAGATTAAGATGGGCCACACAGAATTGGTAAAGGCCCCAAGTGGCATGTTGTCAATTGTGTTTGTGTTATTATTTTTTAAATGTAATACTTATTGTAATCTTATCTTTGCTTTCATTAAAACTTTGCTTTCATTTATAACAATTTAATTAGCAAGCAATTCTATTATATTTTATATAATAACACATTGTCTGAGGCATCATCTAAACTTATATCTAAATATGTTACAGTTTAAAAATAAATCCACATTGTTCTTAAAGCATTAGTTCACTTTTAAATAAACTTTTGCTGCTAATTTCCTCACCCCCATGTCATCCAAGATGTCCATGTCTTTCTTTCTTCAGTCGAAAAGAAATGAAGGTTTTTGATGAAAACATTCCAGGATTTTTCTCTATATAATGGACTTCAATGGGAACCAAACGGTTCAAATGACAGTTTCAGTGCAGCTTTAAACCATACCAGATGATGAATAAGGGTCTTATCTAGCCAAACGATCGGTCATTTAAAAAAAATAAATATAAAAAGTTTAAGTTTTATAAGCACAAATGCTCGCCTTGCTCTGTTCTGTGATGCGCATTCGTGACGTCACGAACGCGCATCACAGAACAGAGCAAGACGAGCATTTGTGCTTATAAAACCAATTTTTTGAAATGACCGATCGTTTGGCTAGATAAGACCCTTATTCATTGTCTGGTATCGTTTAAAGCCCTTTGAAGCTGCACTGAAACTGTCATTTGGACCTTGAACCGTTTGGCTCCCATTGAAGTCCATTATATAGAGAAAAATCCTGAATGCTTTCATCAAAAACCTTCATTTCTTTTCGACTGAAGAAAGAAAGACATGAACATCTTGGATGACATGGGGGTGAGGAAATTAGCAGCAAAAGTTTATTTAAAAGTGAACTAATGCTTTAAGAGGGGAATACTCCCCCATCATACCCTATAGTTTGTTCTGACAATTTTTTTAAAATCTTTTATCTATATGAATTTCTTTGAATTTCAATTCATTGTAATTATTACTGCTTAATTGATTGTAATGCTTACAATCAATTTCGAGCTGTAATTCTGCATCCCGTTTTCCACCTCATTTCAAATTCAGGAATTGGAACTGGCATTTTTTTATTTTATTCTATTTGTGCATAACTCTGAAAACTACACTGATAATGGTGCAAAAACACTCTTAATATAGTTTCTGACAAACAGAAAGTTGTACTCCGTGTACATGTGAGGCTGTTTCAGCAAATATGGATTTTACCTTTATGATCTGACCTTAATTTGTTATAGTCTGGCAGCGCTTGCACTTCTTTAGCTCAATGACGCAGAAAGATATTCGAGGCTATCCAGTGATGACTCCTCTCATGATTAATTTAGGTGCAGGTATCTCTGCTGACCTTGATATCTTCTTCGGTTTGTGCTGATGTCTGGTGAAGAGCAATCTAAAGGGAGTGTACAGCCCTCAAACTCAGTTTTTGTGTGTGTGTGTGTGTGTGTGTGTGTGTGTTTCTCTTCTTTTTTCATTTTTTGCTCTTATGGGATCTTAATCAATCTTAAAGTGTAAAATGCATGTACTGGGGAAAGAAAACACTGAGAGGAGCTACTGTCTGTATATAAAGACGAAACATCTAGTCTGTAATTTTCAGAAATATTCTAGTCAGAAATTTCAAGTCTGTGATCTCATACGATTATCTAATGTCAATTTAATGGCACTGTATTCTAATCGACACTAAAATGAATGGTTGGTGCAATCAAATCAGTTTGACTTTACATAGGCCTGAGCTTTCAAATTGTGTCTTACCTTCATGCATATGACATCCTCTCTCAAGCACCTACCGGGCATGTTTCACCCTACTATCAATGTGGTCCTCCTTATTTTATGAGAAAGTTGATCATCATCAGTCTACTTGCTTTGGAAGAGTAAACACACTCCAATCAGGCATAACATTATGACTTAATATTGTGTTGGTCCCCCTTTTGCTGCTAAAACAGCTCTGACCCGTCGAGGCATGGACTCCACTAGACCCCTGAAGGTGTGCTGTGGTGTCTGGCACCAAGATGTTAGCAGCAGATCCTTTAAGTCCTGTAAGTTGTGAGGTGGGGCCTCCATGGATCGGACTTGTTTGTTCAGCTCATCCCACAGATGCTCGATTGGATTGAGATCTGGGGAATTTAGAGGCCAAGTCAACACCTCGAACTCGTTGTTGTGCTCCTCAAACCATTCCTGAAGCATTTGTGCTTTGTGGCAGGAGCATTATCCTGCTGGAAGAGCCACAGCCACCAGGGAATACAGTTACCATGAAAGGGTGTACATGGTCTCAACAATGCTTAGGTAGGTGGTACGTGTCAAAGTAACATCCACATGGATGGCAGGACCCAAGGTTTCCCAGCAGAACATTGCCCAAAGCATCACACTGCCTCCGCCGGCTTGCCTTCTTCCCATAGTGCATCCTGGTGCCATGTGTTCCCCAGGGAAGCCACGCACACGCACCCGGCCACCCACGTGATGTAAAAGAACACGTGATTCATCAGACCAGGCCACCTTCTTCCATTGCTCCGTGGTCCAGTTCTGATGCTCACGTGCCACTGTTGGTGCTTTCGGAGGTGGACAGGGGTCAGCATGGGCACCCTGACTGGTCAGCGGCTATGCCGCCCCATACACAACAAACTGAGATGCTCTGTGTATTCTGACACCTTTCTATCAGAACCAGCATTAACTTCTTGAGCAGTTTGAGCTCCAGTAGCTCGTCTGTTTGATCGGACCACACGGGCCAGCCTTTGCTCCCCACGTGCATCAATGAGCCTTGACCGCCCATGACCCTGTGGCCGGTTCACCACTGTTCCTTCCTTGGAGCACTTTTGATAGATCCTGACCACTGCAGACCGGGAACACCCCACAAGAGCTGCAGTTTTGGAGATGCTCTGACCCAGTCGTCTAGCCATCACAATTGGGCCTTTGTCAAACTCGCTTAAATCCTTACTCATTTTTTCTGCTTCTAACACATCAACTTTGAGGACAAAATGTTCACTTGCTGCCTAATATATCCCACCCACTAACAGGAGCCGTGAGGAAGAGATCATCAGTGTTATTTACTCATAATGTTATGTATATTGGTTGTTGCTAAGTAAATCAGTTGATTTGTTCCTGTCACTGTTCTTGTAATGAATCCAGGTCAGGAAAGATGTTTTTCATAGTTATTGGCTAATCTTTTGCATACATGTGTTAACAGGTGAAATGATACCAATCTGCTGCTAAATCATAACCCTCTGAAATGATTATTCATGAATGTAACTTCGGGCTCTGCAAATGCGCTTTTTAGGGTGTCCGCGCAAGTGTTCCCTTCTTTACGCCTACAGCCGAAGTGTAACCTTGTTTGTGTTTTGTGAAGTGGTGATTGGAGAGCTTTGTTTGCGGCCCATGTTTGCTCAAGCGTTCTATTTTTAATGTCACACAATCAAACGCTGAAGAGGCTCCTCTTAATCCTCAAGGATTATGGCGTGTATGACTAGCACCCAAGGCCACACCGCTCCTCTGATTCAGACAGGAGAAGCACGCCGTACGGCACACACTCCTTGTGTAATCGTATAAGAGGCATGCAGGGAAGCCTGGAGGATGTGGAGGAGGAAGCAAGCACACACTGTTTCTGGCGTTCTTTCAAAAACATGATGCTCCTGATGGGTTGGCGTTCCAGTCTAGGTCAAAGGCATTAAGCAGCGTATCATTGGGGTAATTGGTTTGTTTGAACACACTTGAGAGGGTAAGCTTTATTTACCCTGAACTTTGATGTTCTACGGAAATGGTCATTTTTAGGAAATAATCACATTATTTTATGGACTTAACCCTGTTTAGTTAAAATGTCAATAAATTTGATATCAGGCAAATTGCATAGGTTTGTTTTAAACTGAATTCTAATCTTTGCGCAGAGCATGTGCTTTAAAATGGGTTTATATCCCTGCACTTTCTATTCAACTGCTATGCTGTGACATTTCCGTTTCTACAAAATGGTTTGATCTTTCATATACATCATATTTAAGGGCTCATATTTTAGATGCAAATTCATTAGTTAAAATGGGTCAAACCCTGAAGAAACTTCCGCTCGTTACCCTCAAGCGTCCCTCATCGGCAGCCCTCAATCGGTCATTCATGGACAAATTTGGGCACGAATGTCTCAGGTGTGATTCCAGGTTTTTTTTATTTTGTAATTTTTTTATAAATAAATGTCATATCACTGTCTTTGATAAAACAAAAACTATCAATTTATGCATTCATTTAGTGATTTATTTATTTTTGTTAGTATTTTTGAATTGATTTACCTCTAAATGTATTTTTCATGTAAAGTATGCTTATTTTTATGTTATATAATTATAAAAAAATTTTTTTTTTTAATTCTACAGTAAAAATATTAATTCCAGTAAGTAAACAGCCAAAGGCATACTTTGGTGACATATGTTGGTATAAAAATAGCAATTACATAAAATATCAATAGCCACTATATGGCTGTATACACTCACCTAAAGGATTATTAGGAACACCTGTTCAATTTCTCATTAATGCAATTATCTAATCAACCAATCACATGGCAGTTGCTTCAATGCATTTAGGGGTGTGGTCCTGGTCAAGACAATCTCCTGAACTCCAAACTGAATGTCAGAATGGGAAAGATTGTTGATTTAAGCAATTTTGAGCGTGGTATGGTTGTTGGTGCCAGACGGGCCGGTCTGAGTATTTCACAATCTGCTCAGTTACTGGGATTTTCACGCACAACCATTTCTAGGGTTTACAAAGAATGGTGTGAAAAGGGAAAAACATCCAGTATGCGGCAGTCCTGTGGGCGAAAATGCCTTGTTGATGCTAGAGGTCAGAGGAGAATGGGCCGACTGATTCAAGCTGATAGAAGAGCAACTTTGACTGAAATAACCACTCATTACAACCGAGGTATGCAGCAAAGCATTTGTGAAGCCACAACACGCACAACCTTGAGGCGGATGGGCTACAAAAGCAGAAGACCCCACCGGTTACCACTCATCTCCACTACAAATAGGAAAAAGAGGCTACAATTTGCACAAGCTCACCAAAATTGGACAGTTGAAGAATGGAAAAATGTTGCCTGGTCTGATGAGTCTCGAATTCTGTTGAGACATTCAGATGGTAGAGTCAGAATTTGGCGTAAACAGAATGAGAACATGGATCCATCATGCCTTGTTACCACTGTGCAGGCTGGTGGTGGTGGTGTAATGGTGTGGGGGATGTTTTCTTGGCACACTTTAGGCCCCTTAGTGCCAATTGGGCATCGTTTAAATGCCACGGCCTACCTGAGCATTGTTTCTGACCATGTCCATCCCTTTATGACCACCATGTACCCATTCTCTGATGGCTACTTCCAGCAGGATAATGCACCATGTCACAAAGCTCGAATCATTTCAAATTGGTTTCTTGAACATGACAATGAGTTCACTGTACTAAAATGGCCCCCACAGTCACCAGATCTCAACCCAATAGAGCATCTTTGGGATGTGGTGGAACGGGAGCTTCGTGCCCTGGATGTGCATCCCACAAATCTCCATCAACTGCAAGATGCTATCCTATCAATATGGGCCAACATTTCTAAAGAATGCTTTCAGCACCTTGTTGAATCAATGCCACGTAGAATTAAGGCAGTTCTGAAGGTGAAAGGGGGTCAAACACAGTATTAGTATGGTGTTCCTAATAATCCTTTAGGTGAGTGTATACGGCTGCATAAGTTAAAATTGTAGAATATTAAAAAAAAATATAAAAAAATACATTTGTGTTGGGTGAAAAAAAAAGAATAAATAATGTATAACATGTTTGGAAGCATCAACAAATCTTGCAGTGGGACTTGCAGAGATAGAGAGAGAGAGAGAGAGAGAGAGAGAGAGAGAGAGAGAGAGTGTGTGTGTGTGTGTGTGTGTGTGTGTGTGTGTTTTGCACAGTGGGTGATTGGCACATTTAAAAAAAAATGTTGTGTAAGTGTATTTTTGACACCAAAAAACGCTGTTATAGGCATATAGTTTGTGGATGTGTGTGTGTGTGTGTGTGAGTGAGTGTTTGCCACATTGAGAATGTTGTATAGTCTCACCCCTTCATTTATGTGTATGTATGATCTGCATTGTGTTAGATTTATTGATTTTTATTGGACAAATAAAAAAAAATTGCTCTGAATTATAGTCTCTCCCATTCACTTCCTATGGGTGCCCACTTTTGTCCATGAAGGACCAGTAAAGGAGTTTTTTTTTTTCAACCACTTAGCATTCTTGAATCAAGTCCAATTTTTTGTGTGTTCAGGTGGCAAACAAAGGAAAAGTATCCAAGCCTTGTACCACTCAGATTAAGGAAACTATTTAAAAAAACCAACAAACAAAATGATTTTGCCCTGTCCCAAAGGACCATTTGGGGTTGAAACTTCTGGTATACTGAAATTTAATTTACAAAAACTAGGAGTTAATATAAATAGAATAATAGAATATTGTTGTGGGTAATGGAGTCAAAAGGGTTGAGAACCACCATAGTAGTGGGCTGATAGTCACTAGCTAAGGCCATAGCTATCTATTTTTTAATTGACCTTCAAACCCATAACATTCAACCCTGAAGTTGAAATTGAGAGATACTACTAGAATTCACCTCACATTATAATAATTCAAAATTCATAACTTACACTGAGGCTTTTGTGTGTGTGTAGTAGTCAGTCACTGTACACACTTTACTGTATTTGTTGACCACGTCTTAATGTTTCAAGCAATCTTGACATGTGTTGGAGAATCTGAATAAATATTTTATATCTTTGTGTCCATGAGTGAGGGCTGGTCCTCAGAGCTTAATTTGTAAATTCTGAGTTCCCGGAACAACAGGAGGGGATAAATCCGGCAAGTTAGTGGGGTAGGGAAAGGTAACAGAACATATGGCCTATAGCCTATATGCGCCTGTATACAGTATATCTCAGTCAGGTTTCCATTAAATTACTTTGATGCACATTTTGAGAATGCCCACTAAACACTGGACGTCGGATAGACATGCAGATCATATCTTTATTGGGTCCGTCTGTTCATGACCAATTCTGGACATCTATTCGAAGTCCAAACTAGGTCCACTATTTGGACGTCTAACCATGACCCAACTTGGATGTCATATTGACGTTCAACATTTGACCTTTGAACTGGGTACGTTTTTTGGATGTCTATGACAGGAAAATTTACATGATTAATATGTAATATTTTTATTTACAAATATCAACATTGTTGTTATCAACATGATTAATACATGAATACAGATTATTTATAAACAAACATGATTTATTATGTGTATTCCTATTTATTTATTTAGTAGGCCATGTTTTTTAAAAACTGGTTTATTTATTTTAAGTAGCCTAATCTAGTTATTTGTTTATGCATATATTTATTTTTGCATGTATCTGTTTATTTATTCGGAAATGCAATTTGTGGGAAATTAGAGTTCAGAAAATAATTTCATGGTATAGCCTACGTTAGGCCTATCCACCTTATTCCTAACTTAAAAAGAACCAACAGCAGCCAAGGACAGCCAAGGACAGCTCTCAAGGGCTTGGATTTCAACCAAATTGAGTCAAAGACCAGTCAGCGTCACTCTGATGCAGCTGAGGCAGCACATCATCATAACCCAACCAGTAAACACCACTCTGATTGGCCGAGGCAACACGCCAGGCATTTAGTGCGATTCGGCATGCATTGCAAAATAACGGCACAGCTTTTCAGCCTGCATCCCTGGTTAACCCATCGTTTCCTCTAAATTTAAGTTAATTAATTTATGGAGTTTTTGGAAAATGATCTGGTCCCATTTCAGAAGATGGCATACTGTTCCAGATCATTTTCCAAAAACTCCATTTGATTGTCTCAGCAGCAGGTGATAACTGGAGACGCATATAAAGGTGTAATGCATTTCCAGCAAAAAAAGCTACAGTAAAATGAATACATGGCACAGAAAACATGTCGTCCACCCTCTTGAAACATGGGACTATAGTTATAGAAGTTGTATAAAATCGACGTCTAAAATTAGTCTAAATTTGATGTTGAAAAGACGTCCACAAACGACCACATTTGGACTATAAATAGCCCTTTCATGGAGGTCCCATGGATTGTCATTACAACTGTCATTACAAAACAACCCCTTCAGTGGACCAAAATTGGACATCCAAAAATAACATTGAAAAGACGTCACTCCGACATCACATTGTGCAGTGGGTGTGCATAAGAAATCCTGAAAGGAAATGGTTGACATGCAAAATAAACTCTATAGACATTGAATGTGTTTTGCGTTGTGTAAATGCTTATTAAAGGGTTACTTCAACGATTAGCCATTACAGCCAGTAGTAGGAGATAGTTCTACATGTTATCAATCCGCCAATGGGGGTGGGATGTCACTCACAGAATGTAAATGCACACGGCCGCTCAGCTCAAGCATTCATGTAAACAGAGCGGTGCAGAGCAAAGTGAGTGTTTCAACTTTTCAGTGAATTCCTATGAAAGGTAAGCTTCCATAGGCATGATCTGAAAGCGTGCCGGACTGAACATGCGCCGTGAATGACTGCTGCGCCCGCGCTTACCTCAGCTCTTCGCTCTCGTGATGAATGAGATCTGACTCCTGCTGTGTTTGTGCCGTGACTTTCGTTCGGCTCACTCACACTTTATTGAAAAGACATGTTCAGTTTTTAATTTTAGTGTCTGTTCTCTAACTGAACAAAATTATTTTATTACTATGAAAATCAAAACGATGGTGGGGCGGTGCCGCGGTGGGCAAGTGATCCAGTGATCTAGTAGCGAGGCTTTGGAAGTGGCCTCATTGGGCAGCGAAGCAAGTGCATTCTGGGAGTTGTTGTCTTTTATCCACATGAGACAAAAATACATTTTCTCAGTCTAGAAGGCACCAAATTCAAAAATAATTTCACATTTCTACTACATAAATGACCCAGTTTAAATACACATTCATCTTCCCAGCACTGAAGTACGCTTTTAAGTTGATGGACTGACGATGTGTTGTGCCCATTTGTGCATGTAAATAATAAATAATAAATAAAAAATAATAATCAATGCAGTTTCAAAGGAAGGGCTTCAGAGGCTCTGCATGATCCCAGACGAGGAATAGTGTCTTATCTAGTGAAACGATCGGTCATAAAAAAAACCAAAAAAAACAAACAAAAAAAAATGTATATACTTTTTAACCCTGAATGCTCAAATTCAGTGTTGTGATTCTACACAACATATGACATCATAATGTCGGAAAGGTCACGTGTGACGTATGTGGAAGTACTGTCCATTTCTTCCACTTATTACGGCCAGATCCGGGCCGTATCCAGATCAGATGGTGGACCTGCGCCTGGACATGACCAACGTATCCCTGAAGTGTCTGCAGAGAGCGTGCCAATTAAACTCCCCCCTGTAAATGCTGCATCGAAACAACATCCTCATTAAACCTGTCTCCGGCATGACGACTCCGACTTTCGACGAATATCTATTTACCTAATATGACTTCTGACCTGTAATGTTGCCAGAATTATAATCATACACTGTTTGTTCGTCGGCCAGAGGAGAACTGGCACCCCGTCTGAGCCTGGTTTCTCCCAAGGTTTTTTTCTTCATTCTGGCCCTGAAGGAGTTTTGGTTCCTTGCCACCGTTGCCTTTGGCTTTTGGTTTGCTCAGTTGGGGACACCTAAATTTCAACTATATTACCGATGTAACGAATCATCACTCTGGCAGGGATCCATTTGCATGCTTTATTAAGAACAGTCATAGTACACAGGCAGGGTCAAACAGAAATGTAGTGGATCAGTGTAAGTGTGAGTCAGTACTTGGGAGAGTGCTCCCTCCGATGGTCAGATGAGGGAACCCTGCGAGCGCCTCCTGGTGTGAGGAGGCAACCGACGCCGAGGTCTTGCATGAGGCCGAGGGGCTGGTCTCTCCGGATGTGCAGTGTGGAATTCCTCCACAAGGTTGGGGTCCAGGATATCATCCACATTGACCGAGGTGCGTTCCTCTGGACCATACCCCTCCCAGTCCACCAGGTACTGGAGTACTTTTCCTCCGTGCCTGGAGTCCAGTAGCTCACGGACTTGATAAGCCTCCTCGCCCTCCACCAGGATAGGTGGGGGGCCCTGATCACCAGACACCTCCTCTCCTTCCTCGCAAGGATCATCGCCAGGTTTGAGCAGGGATACATGAAATGTGGTAGAGAGGCAAAAGTGGTTTGGTAAAGCAAGACGAAATGAAACAGGAGTAATCTGACATGTGTTTTGGAAAGGGCCAATGTACCTTGGACTCAACTTTTTACAGGGGAGTTTAAGACGTAGATCTCTCGTGGACAGCCATACCCATTTACCTGGTTGGTAGGCAGGACCGGGACAACGGGGGCGATCAGCTTGCTCTCTCAGATGACAGACAGCGTGTTGCAGGTGAGTATGGGCTCTATCCCAGGTGTCTTCACTCCGATTAATCCAATCATTGATGGCAGGGACATTGGTGGAACAGGGGTGGTTGAAACCGCAAGATGCATTGGAACGGGGTAATCCCAGTGACCAGAGGCGGGAGGTGAACTGGGGACCACGGTCAGACACAATGTCTTCTGGCAAGCCATAGATCCTGAAAACCCAACTGCAGAGGTGTTCGGCCATGGCGGTGGGTAGTTTGGGTAATGGAATGAGGCGGCAGGCTTTGGAGAAACGATTGATGACTGTCAGTATGGTAGTGTATCCATCTGAGATAGGTAGGTCTGTGATGAAGTCAATGGTGATGTGAGACCAGGGACGGCGTGGTAGAGGTAGTGGTTGCAACAGACCTGCAGGGCCCTGATGGGATGGCTTATTTATATTGCAGATGTGGCATGCTTTGACGAATTGTGTGGAGTTCTTGGGTAATGATGGCCACCAGAACCAGTTTTGCAGGATTTGAATGGTGGCAGCGATGCCCGGATGACCAGAAGCAGGTGAGTTATGGACCATTTCGAGGATGCGGCTGCGGAAGTTCACGGGGACGAATACCTTGGTGGTAGAACAGTCAGAAGGTATCTTGCCCTCTGCGTTGGCCTGTTCCAGTTCTGACATGATATCCCACTGTATGGGTGCGACAACAAGAGAGGCAGGTATGATAGTGTCAGTATTTCTTGGGTTGATCTCACCTTCAAACTGGCGGGACAGGGCATCGGGCTTGACATTCTTCGACCCAGGATGATAGGTAACGGTGAAGTGGAACCGTGAGAAGAACAGTGACCAACGAGCCTGACGGGGGTTGAGTCTCTTGGCGGTGCGGAGGTACTCGAGGTTCTTGTGATCTGTTAGGATGATGAACGGATGTGCGGCTCCCTCCAACCAATGGCGCCACTCCTCGAATGCCACTTTCATAGCCAGCAATTCTCTGTCTCCGACGTCATAGTATTGTTCTGCTGCCATGAGTTTTCTGGAATGGTAAGCACATGGATAAAGTTTAGGTGGGTTACCTTTCCATTGGACTGTCCGGTGCTGGAGGCGTCAACCTTGACTGTGAATGGAAGGGATGGATCAGGATGATGCAGAATAGGAACAGTTGTGAAGCCATCCATGGCAATGCCTTCAGGGCTGATAATATAACCAAGGAAGGAGGTTACCATCTTATGAAATTAAAATTTTTCAGCTTTGCCATAGAGCTGGAACTGGATCAGTCTCTGGAAAACCTGTCTGACCTGCTGAATTTGTTCTTCCATAGTATCAGAATAAATCAGCATGTCTCTGAACACATCGTTAATGAAGGCTTGGAACACTGATGGACTATTGACCAGCCCAAAGGGCATGACGAGGTATTCATAATGCCCAGTAGCTGTGGAGAAAGCAGTTTTCCATTCATCCCCTTCCTTGATGCGGATCAAATTATAGTCGCTGCGGAGATCAAGCTTGGTGAAGTATCGGGCTGTGCGTAGTTGTTCCAGGGCCGCTGGGACCAAAGGTAATGGATAGCGAAATTTGATAGTAATCTCATTCAAACCCCGGTAGTCTATGCAGGGACAGAGACCCCCATCCTTCTTGCCCACGAAGAAGAAGCCTGCGGATGTTGGCGAGGTGGAAGGACGGATGAAGCCTTTTGCCAATTCCTCCTCTATGTATTTCTTCATGGACTCAGACTCCAGTTGTGAGAGAGGGAAGATGCGTCCCTTGGGGGGTGCCACCCCTGGAATCAGATCAATAGCACAGTCGTAAGAGCGATGAGGTGGTAACTGAGACGCACATACCTTACTAAAGGCTAGGGAAAGGTCTCGATATTCTTCAGGTAGTGAGAATTCTGAGAGTGGATTCAGCCGGTTCAGTGGTCTTCGTGATCTTCAGTGGTCTTCGTCAGTTCAGTGGTCTTGAATGGTTCTAATGCACAGAGGAGGTGAGTGAGGCAGACATTTTGACAAACAGCTCGAGTCCAAGTGAACAATCTGTCCTTCTCTCCAGCAGACGTGAGGATTGTGAATTCGTAGCCATGGAAAGCCCTAGGAGGATGGATGAGGTAGACGTGGGCAAAACATGGAATTGAATGCTTTCAGTGTGAAATATACCAGTCTGCATAGTGATGGGTTGGATTATGGTGTTCATGCGTCCAGTGCCCAGGGGCCGGCCGTCTATTGCTTCCACTGTAAGGGAAGAAGAACAGGCGGTTAATGGGAGCTGATGCTGTTGTGCATAACTCTGGGACATAAAGTTCCCTACAGCCCCGGAATCCAGAAAGATGGTAGTTTCTAGTCGCACGTCGTTGACCAGTAATGTTATGGGCACAGAAACACACATATCTGAACTGCAATAAGGATTGGCATCACTCACCGACCGTGGATTTTCTGGACAGGTGTGAACAGGACAGTTATTTCTCACATGAGTGGGACTGCCACAGTATAAACACAGACAGTGAGTTAACCGACGGCTCCTCTCCTCTTCAGACAAATGATAAGCATTAATTTGCATGAGTTCAGAACTGTCAGAGTCCGCAGGTGATTGTGTGCGACCAGCCCTGCGTGCACGAATGAGGTTGTCGATTTGTATAGCGAGTTCAATGAATTGATCCAGACTCTTGCCATCATCACGACAGGCTAGCTCTGTCTGTAACTCATGAGTTAATCCTCTCCTGAAGCAGGTCCTTAAAGTGCCACTCACCCAGTTGGTTTGAGCCGCTAGTGTGTGAAAGGAAAGAGCGTATTCAGCTGCCGTTTTATGCCCCTGTGTACGCTCCATCAAACGATCCCCGGCTCCCTTTCCGTCACTGGGATGATCAAAAACCTCTCTACATTTCTGCAGGAAATAATCATAGGTAGGAAAAGCAGCTCCATCATCATTCCACAACACCGTAATCCGTTCTAGCGCCCTCCCCGTGAACAGTGAACAAACTAGAGCGATCTTACCAGCATCCGTGGGGTACATGGCTGGTTGTTGGTTAATGAAGAGGGAACATTGGAGAATGAAACCCTTACACTTAGGATCGCCATCGAACTTCTCAGGCAGAGAGAGGCGGGGATCTGCCCACATTGACACTATATGATAATTGAAATTAGCTGGATAACATCACCGTTTTCACCAGAGCGGCTGTACAGCCGAATCAAAATCTGTTGCATTATTTTCCTGTTAACACTGTGAAGCTGCTTTGAAACAATTGGACTTGTAAAAAGCACTTTATAAATAAAGGTGATTTGATTTGATTTTATTAATATATTTTTTTAATATACATTTAACATGGATATATCAAGTTATTGATAACATTATCGAGGTGCCGGTTTGGATTTCGGAGGTGGCGGATCCGGATCCGGTTTGTTCCGGCACAAATTAAGCCCTGCTGGACCTACAATGTCTATGGTGGTATAACTATTCTTCAGCAGTGAACAACTGGCCCAATTTCCTGAGAATGACCAAGTTAAAAAAATTTGGGTGAACAGGGTGTGCAGGTCCAGCAGCTAGACCAGCATAAACCAGCCTAAATCAGCATGAAAAATCATGTTAGACTTTTCATTTAGGTACATCAAATAGTCCCTTTACCTTCCTGCATAGTTAAGACAAGAGAATTAGGAGAGTTTAACATTGAATCTCTTGTTGTAACTGAGTGTTCTGTGAGGATGTGAAGTGCTGAAGTGGGTTTAAAGATGCTAACACAGCAGGAATCGTATTGATGAGTTTCATAACCCAGCCAGGGCACAGCCTAAAACACCAATCACCTGGCCACTGTTAAGAAACCCATCTTTCTTTCGACTCTGTGAAGGTCCATGATCATGACTGTAATTGCCTGACCTATCCTGCTCTACAGTATGCTATCAGTATATCAAGTGTGCAGGTTTAATCCTGCTCCTGGAGGGCCAAGTTCATGCAGAGTTTACTTCCAAGACTAGCCCAGTGTCCATACTATCCATCCTAAATATTATGTGAGATTAGAATAAGTGTGTATGACATGATATTATATACCATATAATGTATAATAGTTTGTCTATTCTTTAGCTACAAGTAGGTGAATTTGAGTTTCAAGACTATGTTCGTAGTGGGTTTTAATAGATCGCCCTAGGCCCTTGATCACTTGGAATTTGATATGGCACTGATATATTATTTATTCCCTTTTGAACTGTTTTATACACTGTTAGGTATGCTTAGGCTGCTGGGGAAAGCTTAAAACAATTATACTAAACAAAAATATTAGGGCTATCACTAATTAATATTTTGGTAATCAAGTAATCAGTAGATTATTTTGACTTTATGTAACGAGTGTATGTTGTTACACTAGATTATTGAAATAAGAAGTAATTAACTATTAATTTTGGGATCTTTTATTTTGAAAGTATGATCTATAGTCATGTGATCATAAGCATAATATGCTTATTTATGAAGTATTTTCATTTCTTTGTATATCTGTATTTCAGGTTTTGTTGTACTGATTTATTTGTTAAACTGTAAAAGTTAAGAAAGCACTTTACGTAAGTAACTTCATGCGCTGGATGTCATGGAGAGAGGTATGTTTTACTAGCTCCTCGAAAAAGTGCTTGAATTGTGTTAAGTAATTGTTGTTTAGGGATTCTCTGTGTAAAATGTGTTTGTTTAATAACTTTTCTTTAATCAGAGGTTGTTAATCAGAAGTGTGAACATTTTAAGAGTACATTTAATTGATTTATAAAGTTTAGTAATGGCCGCTGTTGCATGTGCGATATGCTGATTGCGGTTGGTTATAGAACTATGCATTCTTCTATGCATTCTATGAAGTTAGCGTTTCATTTGTGTTACCTGAGCATGAGTTATGAGTAATATATGTAAATGTGTGTTGTAATTGTTTCTTTAATGATCCATGCGATGGTTAAATGCATTTTCTTTTACATGGATTTACATTGAGACATTATGTGATGATTGACAGACACAGCTAGACCAGAGATGTTGATGGATTCTGTCTGATGGTGTCTGTTTTGTTTTGACACAAAAACCGTGATTCCAAAGAGTGACTAAAAGAAAAATTGCAAAGTTCCAATTGCATCATGTGGGCTCTTTTATTATTATCCATAAAATACACACAACGCAGAAGAAAACCCACTACATTTATATTATTTAGATTACTCAAGTAATCAGATATTTATTTAATTAAATTGTAGCCTTTGTGAATTCACAATAGCACTATGCTATAGAAAGTTTTTAAATGGTTTTAATGCATTGTACATCCTTAGAAAATGGTCGAATAATGCGCTTTATGGATTCTCGTCCATGGTATTTTGCCAGTTACTTGACACGGGTAAATTGCAATCAAGGATTTTTTTAATATTAAGTACTGAAATTTAATTGAGGAGCCCTATAACAACAGTGGTTCCCAACCTTTTTTACTCCAAGGACCGCTTCCTCTTCAAATCAGTACCACAAGGAACACCCCATCATCCTTTTTATTCACAAAAACATTTGTATTCTGGTGTTATTACTTTTCAACTCCATGTTATCTCAACTCCATCTTTTTTTTTTTTTTGCAAACACACTTTGCAGACATTCTTTACAACTCCAAAGTACTTAGTCTGCTCAGTTAAACAAATAAGCACAAGTCAACCTGCCATCCCAAACAAGACCACAGTGAGATGCCAAATGGCTGTGTATATAGCAATTATACAGATCCATTCATAATTATTAAACACACCAAAATACAAATGAAAAATAAAAACATTCTGAATGTGTGGAAACTCAGCCATCTGAAGGTGGGTCGATGTCATCATCAGTGTTGAGGGTAACGCATTACAAGTAACTTGAGTTACATAATCAGATTACTTTTTCAAGTAACTAGTAAAGTAACACATTAATTTTTAAATTTACAACAAAGTATCTGAGTTACTTTTTGAAATAAGTAACGCAAGTTACTGTTTTACCATTTATTGACTGACAGTTCTCTTGTCCCAATGTTGAGAAAAATCATAAGTGCAGAGGCGTGTGTGAACATGATAGTTATTGTAGTTCTAGACTAAATGCGATCATTTACTCATCTCACTTGGACAAAAAAAAACCAAAAAAACAGTATTCCTCAATGAATAAAACCAGCCAAATGCAAAATCAGAATAATACGCAAACCTCCAATAATTAAATATGCAAAATAAAACAAATATTTTAATGCATTTAATTTCACTTTATTGACCAATGTACTTGCTGCTAACCTTAAATGCTTCAGTTAAAACATAAGAAGAAATGACTTTCGATTTTTATTGAAGTAAGTGTTAAACTGCGTCCTATTCTTCCATTATCCAGAATGGCAGCACAGCTGAATGGATTGTTTGAGCTGCATCCTCTACTGTACAGCTGTGAATACGCATTATATAAATACACTTATTTCAGTTTTGGTTTGAAAGGGTCTTTACATTTGCTCAAAAAACAAACAAGCCCAGCCACACAGAAATATTATGTTATAGTGATCAGTGAGCCGAGAGCGCACATACGGTGTTTGTTTGCGCATCAATAATAATGCACTCACGCATGTCTAATGTATGACCCCTGTATGCCACTGTAATCGTCTTTACCTTCTTTACAGTTGTCATCCATCAAAACCTTTTCAGCGAGACTGGTTTTCTTTATCCAACCAAGAGATGTAGTTTGCTTATCCTATGTTCATGAAGCGACTGGGTGTTTTGAGCCGCCGTTCAGTCTGTATTTCACACAGTGCGAAGAGAAACGGCTTGGGATCTTCCGAAACAACCACAGAATACATACGAGAGATGTGGTGCTTTGGTTTAATTCATTTTTTAAATTAATGAATTATAATAGTATATTTAAATATATAATATATAAATATATATCTCACGGCCCACAGGTTGAAAACCACTGAACTAGAAAATATCAATACAATTTAATGTGTAAAACAGAGTTGTGGCAAGCAGGGCGGGGCCAAGAGCCATGGGAGCGGAGCAAAGCCGGTGGCACGAGTGCTAATGAGCGTCACCTGTATGTCACACCGCTCTCGAGTCTCACGGAGGAGATCCAGAATGATAAAAGAAGGAGCGACGACAGTGAAGGACGAGAGAGGACCAGGCCTGGACTGTTTATGTTGTGTTTTATTATGTTCAGTGGCAGTCGTCTGTGAGGGGATGTCGCTTTACTTTTGTTTTGTTGTTTGTTTAATTTATGAATAAAACTTTACATTGATTGTTCGCTGGCCCTTTAAACCTAGTTAGAAGAGTCAACTTAGGCAAGCTACAAGCAGTGACCTTTAAAGCGGAAATGAAACCAAGTCAAGTTCACATTATTTAGTAAATTTGCACTATAATCAAAAATGATATAATAAACAAAACAAATATAACTATTTAAAATAAATAAAATATATAAATTTTGTTATAGCTCCTATAGCAAGGGCACCACCATCTTGCAGTACTAAAACCTGTGACGTCACGGTTGGTTGTGGTTGGTTGCTTGTCTGAGTTCAACAGATACAACGGTAGACATCACAATCACAGCTCTTACAGGTACTAGTGAAGGCATGTCTCAACAGGTAAAAAAAGTAAGCTACTTTCAATAAGAGGTCCAACATATTAAGAAGTCTTAGCTGTGTTACTATGTTTCATGAGTAAGCTATTGAGTAACTAACACTGTCTAGAGCGAATGCGAGTATCTCGCTTACAATAAATCGATCCAAAGTATCCAACAGCAGATTTTGACATGACATGCCACAACTATTTGAGGTTGAGTAAACATTATAAACTGGTACATTTGTCTTTCTGAACAGGTGCATGATGATGCTGTATGGTACTGAAGCATCCATTGTAGCGAATTGCATCGCTATACCCTGTTCACTTTACATGTTCATGACTGGTTTAATTTTTAAAGGTCAAAATGCTGTGAATTTCAGCTTGCATTTTTGTAACCAAAGCTGAATGTCTTTTCCCATGTAATGCAGGGTCCCACACCGGCTAACGCCCTCTGACTCCGCCTGCTACAGTAGCCACGCCCCAAATTCTCAGCCTGCTACAGTAAACACACCCCAACCTCTCAGTCTGCTACAGTAGCCACGCCCCAAACTCTCAGTCTGCTACAGTAGCCATGCCTCAAACTCTCAGTCTGCTACAGTAAACACACCCCAAACTGTCTGCTACAGTAGCCACGCCTCAAACTCTCAGTCTGCTACAGTAGCCATGCCTCAAACTCTCAGTCTGCTACAGTAGCCACGCCTCAAACTCTCAGCCTGCTACAGTAAACACACCCCAAGCTGTCTGCTACAGTAGCCACGCCTCAAACTCTCAGCCTTCTACAGTAAACACACCCCAAGCTGTCTGCTACAGTAGCCATGCCTCAAACTCTCAGTCTGCTACAGTAGCCACGCCTCAAACTCTCAGCCTTCTACAGTAAACACACCCCAAACTGTCTGCTACAGTAGCCACGCCTCAAACTCTCAGCCTGCTACAGTAAACACACCCCAAGCTGTCTGCTACAGTAGCCACGCCTCAAACTCTCAGCCTTCTACAGTAAAGACACCCCAAGCTGTCTGCTACAGTAGCCATGCCTCAAACTCTCAGTCTGCTACAGTAACCACGCCCCAAACTCTCAGCCTGCTACAGTAGCTACGCCCCAATCTCTGTCTGCTACAGTAGCCACTCCCCAAACTCTTAGTCTGCTACAGTAGCCACTCCCCAAACTCTCAGTCGGCTACAGTAGCCACGGCCCAAACTCTCAGCCTGCTACAGTATCCACGCCCCAAACTCTCAGCCTGCTACAGTAGCCACGCCCCAAACTCTCAGTCTGCTACAGTAACCACGCCCCAAACTCTCAGTCGGCTACAGTAGCCACGCCCCAAACTCTCAGCCTGCTACAGTATCCACGCCCCAATCTCTCAGCCTGCTACAGTAGCCACTCCCCAAACTCTCAGCCTGCTACAGTAGCCACTCCCCAAACTCTCAGCCTGCTACAGTAGCCACTCCCCAAACTCTCAGTCTGCTACAGTAGCCACTCCCCAAACTCTCAGCCTGCTACAGTATCCACGCCCCAATCTCTCAGCCTGCTACAGTAGCCACGCCCCAAACTCTCAGTCTGCTACAGTAGCCACTCCCCACACCCCAATCTCTCACTATAGGTTGAGCTGTAAATAATTTGATGGATCTGATTGGACCGCCATGTTTTGATGGTGTCTGGGAGACTCCATGTTTACACTTTTGGGGGAGATAAACCCATGAATGGCATTCATAGTACTCAATAAACAATAAACTGGGTTAAGATAATATATTTTGACTCGCTTTCTGTCAAAATCAAGGGGTCAAGAGTTTTCCCTCGTCCACTTCAAGAAGTGGAACGCACTTCAAAATGGCAGCAAGGATTCACATGAGGAGAAGTGCTTAGGGACGTTCGCTATGTGCGAAATGGGATGTACACCTAGTATTTACGTGGGTCACGCTTGCTTAATTAGGTTTGTAGCTAAACTCTGCAAGACCTTTTCCATCCCATAAGGTCAGGAGAGCTGAGGATCCATCAAAGTTGAAGAAAGAGCAGCTTTTTTTCCCAAGTCTAAGTGCTAAAAGTAGGTACCAAGAAAGTTGTTTCCCATGGATAAATTGTTTGCATTTTCCAATAAGCTTTTACTCTGGCATTCCTCATAACAGGAACTTAGTCACCACTCAATGATAGAGTCGGGCTGAAATTCATTTCAGTCTGGTACAGATAGGAAGCGATGGTATAGATGGCAGTTAGGCACATGTGAGGTGGACTGTGATCTCTCTAAGCATGGGAGCCCATCATCACTGCAGTCTTCCAACCCTTCAGCCCTTTCTCAATGCTCACCGGCAAGGCCTACGCTCTCCTCTGTGGTATGACGCCTGGTTGGATGGGAATTGCTACAGCAGATAGCATCAGCTGGTGAAAGCTTACCAGTTAATGAGGTCTCCAAGGGCCGATGCCTCCCCAGCCCTCTTTCCTAACACCCACACACACAGTCTCTACTATCTGTTGCTTTCTTTTGCTCTATAAATTTTCACTCAGCAATATATCCAATACCATTTCTCCCACACACAGAAATGCACGTAAGATTGTGGGATGGTATCCGCTGTAGGTTAAAGGTGATGTTGATAGAAGAGCGTGCTCATTTTTACTGACTCCAAGCCCATGCTCAATGATTACTATTGACCACCCGGATGCTCCATACAGAGATGGTCGTCATTAGGGTTTCCCTGAAAGCTCCAGACATAAGAGGAGGTGGTCAGTAATTCTATTAAAGCAGATGATTAGCCTGACGATAATTACAACATACTGATATGTCAAAGCCTCTGTTGGAGAATCTGAACAAATCTTTCTGTCCATTAGTGAGGATTGGTGATATATTTTTATTATTATCTAATGTAATACTCATATATTTTGTGTGATAGGATGCTTAGGAGTAATTTGGCAAATGTACTGAATTTAATTAGATTTATTATTAAAAATGTAAATGTGTTTTTGAAAAGTACACTTAAAGCTTTTTATTTTAATTCATCATTATTCCTCCATCCTACTTGCTACCTTGGTTCAAATTCAAGTGACATTCTCTATACATCTCTGAATGTTGCACAACTTTAGAATCACTATCAGGCAGTAAATAAAAGCTTTTCCCCAGAAACTAGCCACTGTATTCTCCAGTTTACGTCATCCTATTTATTCCATCATAACAACAAGACTCCAGACATGTAGTGGTTGATGTCGCTCTCTCTTGCAGAGTTCACACAGGAGCTATAGTTGTGGTTCAGCAGTGCTCAAAACATAAAGGAAACGCTCCATCAGTGATGCTGGGTTGATTTAAAACCGCATCATTTCCCAAACTTCACTGGCATGACAAAAAGCTCTCATATTATCATACAAATAGGAAGAAAATTGCCCTCATTTTGGAAACACTACCAGAATTCCACATTTATAAAACACTAAATAACATTCACAAATCACATGTTCATGTACACTTGTAAATTATTCTTACATCTATAGTCAAATGCAACAATTTATTTAAAAATGATTTAACACACTCAGAAACCCATTATGCTTGTGTTTTACCTTTTTACATTCAATAGGTTAGGTGAAGGCATTAATGGGTTAAATGGCTTTAACAAAATTAATGCAATTTAAACTGATGTGTATGCTTTTGGTGGGGTTATTATAGTTAACTAAAAGCATGAAAAACATGCTGAAATAAAATATGTTTCCTGAAAATATATAAAAAAAACTTATTTTGTTTTTTATTACTAAAAACTATAATAGTATCTTAGTAAAACAACATTTTTATTTTAGTAAAATTAATTTAGAATAATAAATTATATTAAATTATGATTTAGAGCAGGAAGCCAGGGTGGAGCCGGCAGAGCTGAAGACCTCCATAGAGGAGCTGGAGACCACCACGGAGGAGCTGGAGACCACCACAGAGGAGCTAGTGGAGCTGGAGACCACCAAGGAGGAGCTGGAGACCACCACAGAGGAGCCGGCAGAGGCCACCACGGAGGAGCAGGGAGACCACCACTGAGGAGCTAGCGGAGCTGGAGACCAACACGGAGGAGCTGGAGACCACCACAGAGAAGCTAGCGGAGCTGGAGACCAACACGGAGGAGCTGGAGACCACCACAGAGAAGCTAGCGGAGCTGGAGACCAACACAGAGGAGCTGGAGACCACCACGGAGGAGCCGGCAGAGACCACCACAGAGGAGCTGGAGACCACCACGGAGGAGCTAACGGAGTTGGAGACCACCATGGAGGAGCTGGAGACCACCATGGAGGAGCTAGTAGAGCTGGAGACCACCACAGAGGAGCTAGCGGAGCTGGAGACTACCATGGAGGAGCTGGAGACCACCACGGAGGAGCTGGAGACCACCACGGAGGAGCTAGCAGAGCTGGAGACCACCACGGAGGAGCCAGAGACCACCAAGGATGAGCCAGAGACCACTACAGAGCTAGAGATCATCACAGCGGAGCTGTAGACCACCACAGAAGAGCTGGAGACCACCTCGGAGGAGCTAGAGACCATCATGGAGGAACCTTCTGACCTTAAGATCACCACAGAGACCACCACGGAGGAGCCAGCAGCGCTGGAGACCACGACAGTGGAGCCGGCAGAGCTGGACAGCAGATCATGGGGGGTCAGGGGACCATGGAGGAGCAGACAGGGAGCACACAAAGTTCTGCGGCGGCACAACATAACATTTTTTTCCTTGAGGACCAAAACAGGAAACTAGTGATCTTAATGGTATATTGAGTTATAAAAAGTTATAAGAAATTGTCTGGAAAGTGGTTCTGAAATGTTCAATTAAAAAACTCATGGGTGAGTGCTCACCCTGGTGCGGGAGAATGAGGTGAACCCCTACTAGATCCATGGTACGGTCAGTCAATCTGTATCAAGGAGGGTGCTGAAGAGATGCCAGGGTTTTATTGAAACACAAAGCAAAACGACAAACTCATTAACCGGAAACAAATAGAGCCACAGACCATTTACAGCAAACATTGTCTGACAAGGGAAACAATGAGACTAATCAACAAAAAGACTACAAAGAACTACAAACATGGCACTCAAGACAGGAAGTGACATAAAAGTCCTACCAAGAGATGGGGAACATATAAGATAAGGGATAAGTAGATTTAATGTGTCCAGATAAATGTTTTTTGAGCAATCAAATCCCAGGAAATACATGAATTAATAAAATATACAAACCTTCAATGCAATGTTATTAAATTTGAATAAAACCACCATCTGCTGAATGCATAAATGTATGTTACTAAAGCACCACCACTGGAAAGTTGTATAGACCTAAATTATTAATGAATAATGAAGCATAACAACAGCACAAGAAAAAACCTCACTCTCTCGATAACTGCTTTTTAAATAAATTAAGCCATATTTTTAAAGTAATAGCCGTTCTAAAAATCTAAAGTGAGATGTATAATGTATTAACACATTGTTAAGGTTGAATAATCATTTAACTGTTATATATGGGCTAAATTTAATGGCTAAATATGGGCTACTGTGAAAGGTTTCTTAAATACTTTGAGTAGTTTACTCAAATTTTATCTATCGAACATGTAAATCCTTTAGAGAAATAAAACAGACAAATGAGAATTCACTGGAAATACAGGAAAACACAAATTGTCCGATTTACTCAATCACATTATTTACAACTATTTCCCTTTTAAATTTGATTTCTTTGCTTTTGATCAGTGTAGTTCTCTAAAATTTGCAATCAAATTATTTTTACCATTGACATTACTGTTCCCAGCATGCTTTACACGGGTTTTAATGAGTAAACATGTTGAAATTAAGTATTATTTCATGTGTTTTTGAGCAAGATGAGAAAAGGAAAGACTTTATGGTGTTTAATGTTCAATTATGTCGGGATTTTGAACTGTTTCAATTACACTGGGTTATACCATTATGATGAAGATGGAGCTTTTGCTTTATGCTATATATCCCAACAGGCACAATAATACATGCAATTACATGATATAAATTCACTTTGAGACTTAGGCCACTTAAAAATGACTTTGAATTTGATGATGTTGAATTTACATGAACAAATTATGGAATTTAATTGATTCATGTGGAACCGATGTACATGATTAAATCATGTAAATCCAACGCATGTTTTGTTGTCATCATGTATAGAGATGTGGATAGGCTGTCTTATTAAAAAGACGTCATGTGTCATTTGCCTTCTTTCCGACTGGCCTTTTTATCATTATGACAGAACCTCTGAAGCTCTCTTCCCATATGTTCACTTCCAAGAAATTCACATGTATGTCGACGGATTGCAAATCCGAGGACATGATTACTGAAGAAAAACAGCATGTAGAGTGTAATAATACGATTCAGCTGAGAGAACAATAATTCTCTTGATACCTCAGGTACATTCTGTTACTTTTCCGTTCCACTAGTTTGTCATATGTGAAACAAGTGGGAGACTCAATTCGGTTGGCCCCTTGATAGTTGTCCCCTGTCGTACATAATTACATAGAGAAGCGCTAGATAATATATTTGGGTATAATCACAGTGTGTGCTTTATATGGTGCGGACCCCTATTCCCTGATTAGTTGCTCTGATGAAATTGAATTATCTCTAATTCACTGGATTTGTGGTGATTAAGAGAGACGAATCATGCGAGAACTTAGAACGACAGCTCTGGAGCAGCAAATAAATGAACAACCTCCGTGAATTTCCCTTTGTGGGGGATGCGAGCCGAAGCTGTCTCGCTTTAATTCACACAAGCCAGCGCTGCATTCGTCAAGCAAATGAGTGTTTTGAATTTACGTGGCTGTAATATGACATAATCAAGTTGTAATTTATCAATTAGAATAATTAGGAAGCTCATCTGATTTAATTAACATGCTGAAAAGGAAAGCAGTCGTACAGATTTAATCTTGAGCAGTGCTTCGTTACCGCAGTGGCATTTACAGAGCTTAGCCAAGAGCAGTGAACATTCATTACCTAGTAAAACCGAGCGGCTTGACTCGTTCTTTGGCTCTCTTTGAGTTCATTTTTAGTAATTGTAACAAGTGGAACTTGAGGAAAACGGGAGACTAAAAATAGTGGCAGTATTTCTCATCATTTTAGGCCTTATGCTACTTTTAATTTTAGAGTTTAAAGCAGTGTTTCCCTACCCTGCTCCTGGAGGCACACCAACAGTGCGCAATTTGGACGTCTCCCTTATCTGAGCCATATATTTCTGGTCTTATAGTCCCTGCTAATGAACCGATGAGCTGATTCTGGAAAATGTGTAGTGTTTGAGTGGTCGGAAACACTGGGGAGTCTGAGGGGTCAACACAATCACTCTGATAGGAACTAGAAATACTGAATGAGTTCTGTAAACACAACAATGTTAATATGGCTAGAGAGAGAAGTTTTTAAAACAATATAACTGCATATAATTTTGAACAAATAATGACCAATATGATTTCTGATGAGGTAAAGACCCCCTCTGGTGAAAATCAAGTGTTTAATGTTGTTTATATGTCTATGTGGTGTTTTCAATATGCTTTAAGACAAACCATGTGCAGATTTATAAGTCAACACAATTGCTGAGTATTTTCTCCTTACAACTGCAGCGAACCAAAGACAGTCTCAAAAACGTGGTTTGAAATCGCCGGTGTTTCTGACGTCACAAACTACCTTGTAACCAATCATGTCACGAGGGGGCGGGATTTAGCATATTAAAGGGTCCATAACACACACAGTTTCTGCAGTCTCGTGTTAGTCTTGAGTATCACACACACACACACACACACACACACACACACACACACACACACACACACACACACACACACACACACAGTCTCATGTTAATCTTGAGTAGCTATAGAGTAGTGTTCACAGAGTAGTGCACACAGACACAGACACACACAGACAGACACACACACACACACACACACACACACACACACACACACACACACACACACACACACACACACACACACACACACACACACACACACACACACACACACACACACACACACACACACACACACACACACACACACACACACACACACACACACAGACACACACACACACACACAGACACACACACAGACACACACACACAATACACTATACACTATAGATTCAAGATTCAAGATTCAAGAGTTTTATTTGTCACATACACAGTTATATACAGAATATACAACCGGCAGTGAAATGTAAACAGGTCCGCTCCATGGACAGTGCAAATTCACAGTTAAAAACACAAGGAAGAAATTATAATAGAAATAGGATATAAAAAAAGTACTATATATATATATATATATATATATATATATATGTCTATATCTGTAGAATTATAAATAATCAAGTCAAGAGAAAAAAAGGTAACAAATAAGGATAAAGTGGAATAAAATAATTGAAGTAGACTTGCAGTGAGTAAACTGTAGACTTATAAATATGTGGTTAACAAATGTATAAAGAGTATAATGTGCAAACAGGTTTATGACAGGTTGTTACACAGTAACAACGAGAACAGAAAGTGCAGTGCAATGTCAGTGTATCGATGTTTATCCTGAAGTGAAGTCACGTGATGTTAAGTGACTGAGTTCAGGAGTCTGATGGCCTGGGGGAAGAAGCTCCTCCTGATTCTCTCAGTTTTGGCCATCAGGCTTGGAAGCTTACCAGATGGTAGCAGCGTGAAATGAGGGTTTGCAGGGTGATTAGAGTCCTTGATGATCTTGGTAGCTCTACCTTTGCAGCGTTTGGTGTAGACGTCCTGCAGAGACGGAGAGCTGACCCTGAGATACGCTCGGATAAGCGCACTACTCTTTGCAGGGCTTTGCGGTCATGACTGGTGCTGTTCCCATACCACGCTGTGATGCACTGAGTTAAAACACTTTCTATCGCCCCTAAATAGAAAGTTTTCAGGATAGCTGGTGAAACCCTGAATTTCCTCAGCTGGCGCAGGTGGTACAGTCTTTGCCTGGCTTTTTCACCTGTGTCTGAATGTGAGCAGTCCAGGTCAGGTCCTCGGAGATGTTTACTCCCAGGTACTTGAAGCTGCTCACTCTCTCTACTGGTGACCCGCTGATCATGAGGGGAGTATGTCCGTTGCTGTCTCTTCCTGAAGTCCACAATCATTTCTTTGGTCTTGCCAACATTCAGAGAGAGACAGTTGTCCTGGCACCATGATGTTAGATGCTCCACCTCGTCCAAGTATGCCGTCTCATTGTTGTTGGAAATGAGGCCCAGGACAACAGTATCATCAGCAAATTTGATGATAGAGGTGGAGCTGTGTGTGGACAAACAGTCATGCGTGTAGAGAGAGTAGAGCAGGGGCTCAGGACACAGCCCTGTGGAGCTCCCACACTCAGGGTGATGGAGGTGGAGGTGGACTGGCCTATTCTCACCACCTGAGGCCTGCCAGTGAGGAAGTCCTCAATCCAGTGGCAGAGAGAAGGATTCAGGCCGAGATCCAGGAGTTTGGAGGTTAGCTTGGTGGGAACTATGGTGTTAAAGGCTGAGCTATAGTCAATAAATAGCAGTCTTACGTAGTTCCACTTTTGCTGTCGATGTGAGTGAGGGAGGAGTGGAGGACATGAGAGATGGCATCTTCAGTCGATCTATTGGGACGATAGGCAAACTGAAGAGGGTCCAAAGTGTCAGGAATGAAGGCGCAAATGGTGTTTTTAATGAGTCTCTCAAAGACCTTCATGACTATAGACGTGAGAGCCACTGGACGATAGTCATTTAGGCAAGAGGGTTTACTGTTCTTAGGGACAGGGATGATGGTGGATTTTTGAAGGAGGTGGGGACCACAGATGTAGCGAGGACTCATTAAAGATAGATGTAAACAACCCGGTGAGCTGATCAGCACAGGACCGCAGAACACGACCTGAAATACCATCCGGCCCAGCAGCTTTCCTGGCGTCCCACGCGCAGAGTGCTCTCGAACTTCATCCTCCGAGACAGAGATCACGTGATTGTTGCTGCTCTGAGTAATTTCCTCTAACGCGCCACTTGGCGGAGTCGCGTTACGCGTTACAGTCAAAGCGAGCATAGAAAGAGTTTAACTCGTTCACGAGCAACGGATCAGCGTTCACCTCTGCAGAGGATTTAGATCCAAAGGAGCAGATGGACCTCAGACCTTGCCCATGCGCCGCGAGTCGTTGAGTTGGAAATGAGACTCACTCGGTCTTTATAACGAGTTTTGCGGCTTTAACTGCTCGTCTGAGAGCATAGCAGGACGATCTGTATTCATTCATATTCCCTGAATGGAGACCGGCGTTGTAAGCAGCAGTGCGTCGCGTTCACTGCCGCGCGGATTGAATTGTCCACCCACGGTTTCTGATTTGAGAAGGGCGTTATTGTTATTGTTTGCGTGGCTTGCTCTGTAAGCGTGTTGATGAAGCAAAGCGCCACGTCTGTGAACTCACTGACGTCAGCTGAACTCGCTCGGAACATGTCCCAATCCACATCGCCCAGAGCTGCCTGTAGCGCGGTCTCTGAGTGGGGTGACCAACGCTTAACTTCCCGCCTCACCGGGGGTTCCTGGAGGAGCTTTTGTTTGTATTCGGGAGTGAGGAAAATGGCGGCATGATCCGATTTGCCAAACGCTGGAAGTGACCGCGCTTTATAGGCGTTCTTAAGCGGAGAGTAGCAGTGATCCAGTGTGTTTGCTCCTCGTGTGGGGCAGGAGGCGTGCTGGTGAAAGTTTGGCAGGACTTTCTTTAGGTTTGCTTTGTTAAAATCGCCCGCGACAATGAATGCCGCGTCGGGATGTTGGTTTATGACGCCGCTGGCAACATCATGAAGGCCAGATAAAGCCAGCGCTGTGTCTGCCTGCGGTGGGATGTAACGGGCGGTCGCGACAACCGCAGAAAACTCCCTAGGCAGATAGAATGGGCGGCAGATGATTGTTAAATGTTCCAGATGAGGTGAGCAGGACCGCGAGAGAATGGTGATGTTCCTGGGATCGCACCATTTCTTGTTGATCATGAAACACACTCCACCGCCTTTGGATTTACCGGCCTCGGCTGTTCTGTCCATCCGAAAAACAGAAGTTCTCCGGCGGCGCCACAGCTGTGTCCGGGACGCGGGCGTGAGCCATGTTTCAGACAAACAATAGATATTACAGTCTCTCATGTCCCGTTGAAAACTTATCCTGGCTCTAAGATCGTCCATCTTATTATCCAAGGATTGAACATTTGCTAGAAGAATGCTCGGGAGAGGAGGTCTGAATGCCCTTTTCCTCAGTCTGTTACGGATACCACCAGCGTTTCCCACGGTGTTTCTTTGTTCTACGCCGCTGGCTCTGGCCATTGTTCAACTCGGCGTTCCGAAGAATCTCAGATGGCCACAGAGGATCGGGCGAAAGTGTCCTGAAACAGTCCAGTGTAGAGGTAACCAATGTCCAAAAGAGTTTTGCTGTCGTAGTAGATCAATGCAGATGATAAGTTTGTAAAAACTGAGAGTAAAAGAAAGTAAAATAGTAAATAAAAGCACAGTCTCGCGGGAGCACACTGGCAGCGACCAAACACAGCGGCGCCATTTTGTATTTTCACGTATTTTCACGTTTCACGTTATATACACGTTGGTGTTGTTCACATTATATGAACTTACGTGCCGATTGCCAACAAAACACACATTTGCTGCAGTTTCACTCTCCGCCTGCGGTTTCCACTCATGACCGGGAACAAACACACACACTTGCAGAACTCCGGAAACACAAACTGCATCCACTGTTCCCTTAACGCTGGGTTATTTGGGAAGCTGAACGAGGGGATCTTTCCCTCACAGCAGAAACACACTTCTTTAGTGACATTGTTGATCTCGTGTCTAAAAAAAAACACAGAAATACTCTGTCATATGTCCAACTCATATTTTTTTAATTTTGTCCACGTTTAGCATGAAAATCAACTCTTTAACAGTGTAAATAAGGCAGAATGCATTAGAATATTGCTGTAGAGGGCGCTATAGCAGGCATTAGTGAAACTGTTAATGGTCAGTCTTCCCTCTAAGGTCAATAGCTTTTATGACAGAGCAGTAGTTTGAAAATAATCTGGTTGAGTTTATTATAGGCCCTGTTTACACCTGGTATTAAGATGTGTTTTGGTCGATCGGATCGGATCACAAGTGGACGACGCTAAATACAGGAGTAAACGGGGTCTAAAACATTTTGTTCACTTTCACCCACCTCCACAGGTAGTCAAAAATGCATTCAACTGTAGTAAGGAATAAAATTAACGGTTATTTTTGTCGGCTCATTAGATCTAGCATTCTGCTTGCTTTGAATCAGACAGAGATAAAGTAGTCTGAAAGATTACATTTATTTGAATGAATGAATTATTGCATTTACTTAAATTATATATAGAGAGAGATTCATACCTGCGTCTGTTCATCTCGTGCTCTATTAACAACGAAGCTGTTTAATTCAAAATAGTCACCTTTATTTATATAGCACTTTTTACAATACAGATTGTTTCGTATTTATACAAATAATTTTGTATAATTTATTTGTAACCCCTTGTTGCTGAGAAATATAATGTAGCGATGCAGTAGCAAAGCTATTTTATTACTAAAAGTTGCGTGGTAGTGTTGATAAGTTTCTGTGCTCCTGAATGTTTCTGTGTGCAAGTAGCGCGATCTCCGTTCACTGTATGCAAATGACGTATATATGCCTATGTGTGTGTGTGTGTGTGTGTGTGTGTGTGTGTGTGTGCATGTCACGTTAATATAAAACGGTGATTAAACTGACTTGGAACTACTTGTGCATTAAATGGTTTTATTGCACACCTGCCAGCCAATCAGAATGGAGTATTCAGACAGACCATGGTATAAATAGCGTAAACGCTCATGTGGTCAAATGCGTTCGAATAGCCACTAAAAGCTCTCCGCCTACTGACCTAACGCGTGAACATTACGGGAAGTGCACTAGACAGACAGGATTTAAACTTTGTCGGCTGAAGACCCAAGTTTGGTTTGAAGAGGAGAAACGTACCAATCACAATGTTCCCTCACCTTTTGTGATTTCTAACATGGGGGCGCGATTTCAACCGAGGGGGACCCCCTACGAAAAATTTAAATGCCCATGTATCCTGGCACTGACACTGGGCCCAAATCAAAATTGAAAAGATAAGATTCCATGTGGTTTGGGCGACACTGTTTTAGCCACTTCCATGCGGATGCCTAGGGGGACGGGAATGTCTTGCCAGCGGTGGCGAGCGTAGGCCTCTGCGTTTTGGGAGGTGGGGAGCCGACTGGACAAGTCAACATTAACCCGATGAAGCCGAGGGCTTGGTGGTGTTATCAGGCAGCGAGAGTGCGCTCCTTGGGCTGGCAGATTGGATTGGCTGGATTGGATTGACTCATCATTGGATGGGAAGAGTTCAATCTGATTTGCTAGATTATCTGAACGTGCTCTTTCTGAATAAAACATAATTTATCATAGACGTTCTGTAGCAAATCTGTTCTCTCTATCATCAATGCATCTCCCAGCAAAGATCAACTGGAGACTCAAACTGCATCAGGACTCCCAGTCTCTCACAGGCAAGTGTTGAATCCAGAATCTAGTTAATAAAGTCTCGTTTTTATTGCATCTGATGTTGTTTGTAGTTTATGCTCATAAACTGGACTATAAGTCGAATGTTGCTGCATGCTGTCATAAAGTAATAGGATATTATTGTCTATGGCCAAGACAGTAAAATCCCACTATAGGCTATAGACGTTCTCTCACTAAGTATTCATTGGACGATTATTGGCTGGATGTCTGAGGCCAATTCTGAGAAGAATTCCCCCAAAATCAGTTACTAGATCCGGGTACTTTTAATTGATCATAATTTCCCTGTATGTATCATGTATCAGATGCAATGTGCTGGCCAAGCATTCTAGGTTTAAATTTTCATTTTAAATGCCAGTTCCATTACAGTTCACATATCATTTCCTGTACTTTAAGACCTTACATTCTGTCTCGTTCTCATAATCATGTGAGTGCACATTCATGCACAAACCCTTGGCTCTGCTACAGCAATAATCTTTTCTTTAAAAAGTAACTTTAAAACTTTGATTCAGCTATGCTTGAGTTATTGTTTGGCATTATTCTGGAAGATTCTGTTGAACTTATGTATTCCTCTACATTAGTCTTTCAATAGCAGAAGCTGCTCTAGCCCTACAACGACACTACAAAGTTATTTTTTAAATGTTCACTCTGCAGTATTGAAATACAGATTTAGACTCTTGCTCTTTCTTGAGCAGCATAAGGGAACTTTTGAATGCTTATCTCTCACTGTGAGATATTACTACTAAAGGACTTTGTGCGTTTGGGGAAATAAGCACATTGAGTTTCCTGCAGATGGGATTCACTGGCCTATACCTGTTTATCTGTCTGCCTTTTTATCCTCTTTTTCTCTGTCTCTCTGTCTGCCTGTCTCCATCTTTCCAGCGTGAGGGCAGACAGGCTTGTCCCCTGAATGACAAACGCTTGTTTGAAACAGTTAAGTCCATCAAGGAGACGGAGAGAGACTGTGGAGGAGTGATAAATTAAAGACATGCCTGGGGGAAAAGGAAGCACAGTGGAAACAGTGAGGAACTGAAACAGGGTGGTGTCAGAGAGGAGGAAGAGGATGATGAAGAAAGTGCTGAACGAAGCACTTAAATCTATCAAGATGCTTTAGCTCAGCCAAACATTTGGTTTGACAGACATTTTAGCAGTCATACAATGTATTGGGCCCTATCATTCAAGTAATGCAAGTGTGTTCTGCTGGTTTCAGCCCGACGCAGTTCTCATGTTCACGTCCAGCTCCACGCTGTTTAAATATCAAATGCACTGGCGCATCTGTTCACCCATGGGCGTCTGGTCTGAACACCAGGTGTGATCATGAGCATTGTTGGAGTGTTGCTATTGTGAGGAACTGAAAACCACTGACCATTGACCAACACAAACCTGCTCTAAAGTCAATAGTGCAGTATCTGTGTGTTATTTAAAGGGTGTGGTAGTAATATGAGCCTATAGGGGGTGCACAACACACACACACAGGGACGCGCAGCAGCACACACACACACACACACACTCTGATTATTACACACACAGGGACGCACAGCAACACACACACACACACACACACACACACACACACACACACACACACACACACACACACTCTCTGATTATTACGCACACAGGGACACGCAGCAGCACACACACACGTCAAATATTAAAAATAATATAATTGCTCTCTGGAGAAACGTTCAGTCTCTGCTCATGTAAATAGTGAATCTGCTCATGGTGCGAGCACAACTGGCTTTTAAAGGGAAAGGGAGATGAGATTGGTTTATTGCACGCTACGCCAAAAACACACCCATGACTCATTAAGAGACGAGGGACAACCCTTTTAGACCATGTGCCAGGCGCGCTGACCGTTTTTCCCGTCATTAAACTAACAAAAGTGGATTCGGACACACTCTAAGAGCTCCTGCGCCGTGAGCTCAGATCGTTAAAATAGGGCCCATTGTCTCATGAAGCACAAATCTCAGGGTCAGGGACACATTCCCTGGAGCCCTGGTGACGCCAGCTCTGATGAGAATACTGAACTAAAGCCTTCATTAAGACGAGACACTACAGGCAAAAACTTTACAGTTTTATTTTATTTCAGTATCTATATTCTTAAGGTTTTTACAGAGGGTTGTTTTCATATATATATATAATTGGCCTGATTTTATAAAACTTTTTATAAAAATTTGATTTTTGTTTTCTCTGGCTGTATTATCTGATTTATGGAGTGATAAAAAGAGAAACCCCAAACCCCCTCTGTAAAAACCTTTGACTCAAAAAAATAATACTAACAAGAATTTTGAAACACGACTTCATCCAGTTTTCAGATTATGCAAATGTGTGCATATTTAATTAGACAATGCCTAATTTGCATATTTAAACATAACATTTCAGAAAACTTGTAATGCAAAATAAATAAAAAAACAATGTTTGGAATTCTTATAATGGAAATAATAAACTGGGGAAGTATGGTCACATCTATTGTTCTTTAGACGATATTCACCTGAGGTGTCTTGCCTTAAAGATATTCTGACTTTTTTCTGGTCCCAAGACTGAGGATAAAAAAAAGATTTATTTTTATTGAAAATTGGTGAAGAACTATAATTTGTGTTTTTTTTTCCTTTTAAACCTATAAAGCCTTCATTTTATTTTGTTTCAATTCAATAAAATTAAAATGGACACATTTCTAACATGGGACCCTATTTTAGCAATCTGAGCTCATGGTCTGAAGCTCACGGTGCAGGTGCTCTTAGAGCGTGTCCGAGACCACTTTTGCTAGTTTAATGACGGGAAAAATGGATCAGAGTCTCATCTCCCATTCCCTATAATTTTTTTAAAATTAAAACGTCTGTGTGCTGCTGCATGTCCCTGTGTGTGTAATAATCAGTGTGTGTGTGTGTGTGCTGCTGTGTGTCCCTGTGTGTGTAATAATCAGTGTGTGTGTGCTGCTGTGCGTCCCTGTGTGTGTAATAATCAGTGTGTGTGTGTGTGTGCTGCTGTGCGTCCCTGTGTGTGTAATAATCAGTGTGTGTGTGTGTGTGTGTGTGTGTGTGTGTGTCTGTGCTGCTGTGCGTCCCTATGTGTGTAATAATCAGTGTGTGTGTGTGTGTGTGCTGCTGCGTGTCCCTGTGTGTGTAATAATCAGTGTGTGTGTGTGTGTGTGTGCTGCTGTGCGTCCCTGTGTGTGTAATAATCAGTGTGTGTGTGTGTGTGTGTGCTGCTGTACGTCCCTGTGTGTGTAATATCAGTGTGTGTGTGTGTTGTGCACCCCCTATAGGCTCATATTACTAACACACCCTTTAAATAACACACAGATACTGCACTATTGACTTTAGAGCAGGTTTGTGTTGGTCAATGGTCAGTGGTTTTCAGTTCCTCACAATAGCAACGCTCCAACAATGCTCATGATCACACCTGGTGTTCAGACCAGACGCCCATGGGTGAACAGATGCGCCAGTGCATTTGATATTTAAACAGCGTGGAGCTGGACGTGAACATGAGAACTGCGTCGGGCTGAAACTAGCAGAACACACTTGTGTTGCGCCTGGCGTCACATTGCACTGTGTGTATCAACATGATCAAAACTTGTTAAATTTTTCACATGACTTCTGTCATCTGATTGATCATTTACACTTATTAAACGAGTAAAAGGCCTTTTAATCAAAGTCACAAAAATCAAGTGACAATGCAAAAATCCAGTTCCCTTTCAGTCGGTCACGTTCGACGTACGTCGGACGTCACCGATGATTTGGGATCACTTCAGGGAGCCCCTATCAGCTTCGAGATTTAGAGAACAGGCCAATGAGAATTGCCGTGCGAGATTTGCATCTCGCACTCCGCCCAGCAGTGCGGTATAAACGAAGCGAAATGCAGCGCACCTTTGTCATTCACTTCGGAGCCGAACACGGTGTTGATGAAAAAGACTATTCCTGCTTCAGCAGAGAGAAAGAGAGAACGACAGAAGAAGCTTCTTTGAGTGCTGAGTGGGATGGCACGATCAGCGGCGGCCGCGAGCTCCCTGATACAGTGATAAACTGCTGTTTTCACAGCACTGTTTGGTCTGTTGGTTCGGTGAGGGCGTTCCCAATGGTGAGTGCATACACAGGCTGCACTACTCTCCTGTGTTTTGCCGCGGTCGTTCCCTGGGTGCTTCAGCACATTTAAAAGAGCACATTTTCTTCTAAAAGAGCAGTGCGGGTGTGACACTGCGTCTTTTTCAAGACGTCATTCCACCCGTGCGTTTCTGAATGCGGTTATTTCCTGTCCTTATTGACGGCCACGAGCCCTCTCGCATAACTATGTTGAGATTGCGTTCGTGGGTGGTCCATGTACTCTCAGGAGAACGGGATCACGTTGGCGCACTGTTCGTCTCGCCTTCCCCGTGAGGGTTTGAGTGTTCAGCGCGCCGTGTGCCGTCGAGCTGCCGCTGACAGCGCGGGTTGTCACGGCAACCCAGCGCGCGTCACTCGGCACTCTAGATGCGCGGTCGAGACTATGAAACCTCAAACGGGGTTGAGTCCCTTCGCTTATACCCTGATCTAGTGTCTTTTCTGGTGCACCAGAAAAGGGGCTACTTTGGCTGATAAGCCTGGGTGATCTGAGGATTACAGTGGGGCTTCCCTGCCGAGCACATCTCCTTGGGCCCCCCACTCCTCTAGCGCATTGCAGCATGCTGAGACTGTGTTCGTGGGTGTTTCATGTTCTCTCATGAGAGCATGACCACGTCGGCGCGTTGTTCATCTTACCCTTTTCATAAGTGTTTTAGTGTTCAGCGCGCCGTGTGCCGTCTCACAGCCATGCTCACTATCTCGCATGCCTGCTGGTAGCTTACAAATGGGATTGCTGGTCCTAAAAAATAAAATTATTTAAAAAATAAATAAATTAAAGGGACCTAGCGTTTCATTTGGGGCTCTAGCAGAGGACAGATGTCAATTGCTGCATCGGAGAGAGGGCTGTTATGTGTTGAAAATGAAGATGAGGCTGAGATTCCCACTATAATAGTGGATGTTTCATGCTGAATCAGATTCATACTTGACAGTCATGCTTCCCCGGGTGGCTGGGGCATAGCGCAACGCATGAATCGCATTGCCCGCCCCCTTGCCTTTTTTCCGGATGTGCATTGGAAAGCTTTAGCAGTGTGGAACCGCTTGGCACCAGAAAATGGAACGCCAAAGGGGCCATAGCCTGTATAAAGTTTTCCTCTCTCTCACTACCCTCATCAGGTGGGGTGGCAGTGCCACTGGCAGGCTGCCTCTGCCCAGCACTCTTCGTGCATAAGGGTAGTTCTGAGCTGAGGTTGAGCTGCGCACAGTGACTTTAAATATAAAAGTCACAGCGCTGGCCCTCGGCCAGGCGATGTCCAGAAACGCCATCGGCGACCCCTCAGTCTGCTCGTCACCATGGGCACCCGGATTTGGTTAAGAGCTGCTCTTCCCCGGAGGAGGGCCGGGTGGAGAATCATTGGTAAATTCTGTTCCGCCACTGGTGTCAAATACAACCAGTGGTACCCAAATTCTAAAGAGCAGTTCCAATACCTCTGGGTGCCGGGAGAGGGTGCTCGGCGGTATTCGACGCTTCCATGCCTCGTCACCCTCAGGCACCTCTCCTATCGCCAGCAGGGGTTGCCGGCTGTGTCTGGGACGCACACAAGCGACCTCCCCACACTCGTGCACCCCCTCAGCGGAAGCAGGTAAGTGTTGCACAGCACACTCAGACCCCACCTTGGGCCGCTCCCATGCCGTCCGTGTCGGGTCCCTGCATGCCGCTGCGCTGCCCCGCTGCGGGGACGTCTGTGGTGCCGTTGGTCCCACTTGCACGGTTCTTGGGAGCCTGCCTAGCGCTCCAGCCCGTCTTGCTGGCTCATCCGTACCATCAGACTCAGCTATGCGAGTTCAGGGGCATCCACTTCACCTTCATGTCGAAGGAGAATGCCCCTGTGCTTCAGGCGGAGAGATTGCAGTCCTACTGGCGAAGGATGCGATTAGAGCCGGTCCCTCCAGCCGATATGAAGACCGGGTTCTACAGCCCGTACTTCATTGTGCCCAAGAAAAGCAGCGGGTTACGGCCGATCTTGGATCTGTGACTTCTGAACCAGTCCCCGGGCTGCTGTTCAGAATGTTAACACAGAAACGCATCTTCAGGTGCGTCCGTCCCCAAGATTGGTTTGCAGCGATTTTCATGTCTCGATTCTCCCTCGACACAGACCGTTCTTATGCTTTGGATTCGACGGACAAGCATGTCAGTACAAAGTCCTACCCTTCGGGCTGGCCCTGTCGCCCCGTGTCTTCACGGAAGTCGCGGAGGCGGCCATTGCTCCCGTGTGGGAGCGTGGTGTTCATATTCTCAACTACCTCGATGACTGGCTGATTTTTGCCCAGTCGTGAGAGCAGTTGTGCAAACACAGGGACATGGTGCTCCGCCACCTTTGCCAGTTGGGCCTTCAGGTCGACTGGGAGAAGAGCAAACTCTGCCTCGCAGAGGATCTCTTTCTCAGGATGGAGATCGGTGTTGAACTGCGTGAATTCGTTCAAAAACGCAGGATAGCGGTACCACTGAAACCTTTTCAGAGGCTCCTGGGGCATATGACATCCGCAGCCGCAGTAACGCCGCTGGGATTGCTTCATATGAGACCGCTTCAACGCTGGCTCCACGACCGGGTCTCGAGATGGGCGTGGCGCAGCGGAACTCTCCGTGTCCAAGTGACGCCGAGATGCCGCCAAACCTTCAGCCCGTGGTCAGACTCTTCATTTCTACGGGCAGAAGTGCCTCTAGAACAAGTGTCCAGGCATGCTGTTGTCTCCACGGATGCCTCATCCACCGGCTGGGGTGCCACGTACAATGATCTTGCAGTATCGGGTCTGTGGATGGGGCCCCAACTGCAATGGCATATCAATTGCCTGGAGTTGTTAGCAGTTCGTCTTGCACTCAGCCGCTTCAACGCCGCTCAGAGGCAAGCACGTTCTGGTCCATATGGACAGCACTGCGGCCGTTGCGTACATCAACAAACAGGGTGGTCTACGCTCCCGTCGCATGTCACAACTCGCCCGCCATCTCCTCCTATGGAGTCAGAAGCATCTGAGGTCGCTTCGTGCCATTCATATTCTGGGCCTGCTCAATCGTGCGGCCGACGAGCTCTCACGACAGCCAGTGCTCCCGGGAGAGTGGAGACTCCATCCCCAGGTGGTCCAGCTGATCTGGAGTCGCTCCGGGGCCGCGCAGGTAGATCTGTTTGCCGCCCCGGACTCCACCCACTGCCAGCTGTTCTATTCCCTGACCGAGGGGACCCTCGGTTCGGATGCGCTGGCACACAGCTGGCCCCGGGGCCTACGCAAATATGCGTTTCCCCCAGTGAGCCTTCTTGCACAAACACTGTGCAAGGTCAGGGAGGACGAGGAGCAGGTCCTGTTGGTCGCTCCGTACTGGCCCAACAGGACTTGGTTTTCGGAACTAGTGCTCCTCGCGACAGCACCTCCTTGGCCCATTCCTCTGAGGAAGGACCTCCTGACTCAGAGACTGGGCACCCTCTGGCACCCGCGTCCGGACCTCTGGAAACTCCATGTCTGGTCCCTGGACGGGATGCGGAGGTTCTAGGCGGTCTGCCATAAGCTGTGGTAGACACCATTACTTCCGCTAGAGCGCCCTCTACAAGGCACCTCTACGCGTTGAAGTGGAACCTGTTCGTCGAATGGTGCTCTTCTCGCCGAGAAGACCCCGAAGGTGTTCGGTCAGTTCTGTGCTTTCCTTCCTACAAGACGGGTTGGAGCGAAGGCTGTCTCCCTCCACCCTCAAAGTTTATGTGGCCGCCATCGCCGCCAATCATGACTTTCTTAGGCGGAAAGAAAATAAAAATCCTTAGGGAAGCACGATCTGATCGTCAGGTTCCTGAGGGGGGCGAGGAGACTGAATCCACCTCGCCCTCCCTCTATACCCTCTTGGGACCTGTCTCTGGTGCTGACCGCACTGCAGAGGCCTCCCTTTGAGCCTTTGCAGTCAGCTGAGTTAAAAATTCTGTCTCTGAAGACAGTACTCCTGACTGTATTGGCCTCCATCAAGAGGGTAGGGGACCTGCAGGCATTTTCGGTCGACGAATCATGCCTGGAATTCGGGCCTGGTAACTCTCACGTAATCCTGAGACCCCGGCCTGGATATGTGCCCAAGGTTCCCACCACTCCCTTCCAGGACCAGGTGGTGAGCCTGCAAGCGCTGCCTTTGGAGGAGGCAGACCCAGCCCTAGCTTTTCTCTGTCCTGTCCGCGCTTTGTGGACTTGCATGGACAGAACGCAAAGCTTCAGGACCTCAGAGCAGCTCTTTGTCTGTTATGGAGGACAGCAGAAGGGAAAGGCTGTCTCCAAGCAGAGGATGGCCCACTGGATAGTGGATGCCATCGTCTTGGTGTATGAAACCCAAGACGTGCCCTGCCCGCTCTAGTTAAGAGCCCACTTCACCAGTGGTGTAGCTTCTTCCTGGGCGCTGGCTCGTGGCGCCTCGCTGGCAGATATTTGTAGAGCTGCGGGCTGGGCGACACCCAACACGTTCGCTAGGTTCTATAGCCTACGTGTAGAGCCGGTATCTTCCTGTGTGCTCACTTCCCATAGTCAGTAACACCGAAGTGCCCGTTCTAAAGTGTCGGCTTGCTGCGCCACTCCCTTCCCCATGGAACGGATACGTGCGCTTATATGCTCCAGTCGAGTTCCCCAGCATGGCGAACCCTGTCGAGTCCTCCGCAACCCTCGGCAGTCGGACGTGGCGGAGCGTCCGACGCCAGGCCTAACGCTCGTATGCATTGGTGGAACTTGTGTTAGGCTGGGTTCCATATGTTGTGACCCCCACGGCGGTCCCATATGTGTATTCTCCACGGTAAGTCTCCCTTCGGGGAGCTTGTGTCTTTCTCAGTGTGGTGTGGACCCCCGCCTAAAATGGCTGGAGCCACCCCTGGGGCTTCCGTATGTAGCACTGCCCACGGCCAGTCCATACGTGTATTCTCCACATGGTAACTCCTCCGGGCATGATGTGGCTTCCGCAGCGCCCCGGGCACGCTTTCCCAGCGTTATCCAATAGTCGGCTGAGTGGGTCTTGGCGGAACAGCAGCTGACTCTCCCTGCGTGAATTTCCCGCCGGAACAGCCGGGGTCTGAGGGGCTTTCCCAGGGCGCTAGAAGTGGTAGCAACTGTGGCGTGTTCCAAAGGGATCCCAATTCGTCGGTGACGTCCGACGTACGTCGAACGTGACCGACTGAAAGGGAACGCCTCGTTACGATGGTAACCCTCGTTCCCTGAAGGAGGAACGGAGACGACGCCCCGCGCCGCCACAATTGCTGTACCATCACTGCAGGCCGAGTCAATAGTTCGGCTCCTCAGTGAAAAACAAAGGTGCGCTGAATTTCGCTTCCGTTTATACCCGCACTGCGGGGTGGAGTGCGAGATGCAAATCTCGCACCCCAATTCTCATTGGCCTGTTCTCTAAATCTCGAAGCTGATAGGGGCTCCCTGAAGTGATCCCAACTCGTCGGTGATGTCCGACGTACGTCTCCGTTCCCTCCTTCAGGGAACGAGGGTTACCATACGTAACCGAGACGTTTTCTTCTAAACTAAAAGTTGCACCGTAAAGGATGTAAGCGTGCTCGGCATGGATCGTTAAGTGCAAGTGTGAGTGCAGGACAGCAGGGGACAATCACGCTTGGGCTCGGATCAAGGCAACCATGCCTAGTGTGAATACACCCTTAGTGTAACTGTAAAAAGCAACCCGGGCTCATTGGGAAAAAAGAGGCTGCGGTGACATTTCATGCAAAAGATATTTCTGCAAACAGATAAATGTGAATCTGGCAACATTTTATTACTCTGGTTGATGTACGTCTCACGGCAGTTCGAAAAATGAAATGCCTGGTGAGTGGCGCTAAAAGGTTAATGCTTCTATCGCATTTAAAAATAACGCACCACTTACACTAAACCTAACCGATAGTGTGTTAACAAAAGCAAATATGACAAAAACACATTTTCTGGAGCAACCATGACATTTGAGCTGCTTCTACAAGTCTTTGAGCTCTATTATTGTGACTGGTGTTTCACTGGACTCATACCCAAACGCTTCACATTCACATACCGAGCTAGTTTACTACATCAGAAAAGCCACACATTTGGAGCTGATTATGTGACGCAAGCAAGTCATGCACTATGGCAAAAGTGTGAGGTCATAACATAGTATTGTGCAAGGAGCCAAGTCAAAATAAGTCTTTTTCCGGCTTGTTTTACGCCGGAAAACACACTTCAATCCGAGTTCCCACATGAACATATGAAGTATTCTGTCCATTTCATCACAAAACTCAAACGATAAATGCCGTTTCTATGCTCTTTAATGTGGCGTGACTGATCACTGTATAGACGAGTGAACGTGATTGTCACAGTCACAGAATAAACATGACTGAACATCTGAAGGTGTGTTGAGGATACATCACAAATGAAGCGCATCATATGTGGTGTAATCGCTCAATCAGTGTCTCAACGGCGGAGAGACGTCAATAAAACAGCTGGAGAACAATGAGCATCACATTTACCTCAGGAGTCCTTCAGTGTCTACAGCTGTGAGTTCACCAGAGAAATCAGCTCTCACTGAATATATCACCTATATTAGCCTATATATTCACTATATTAGCCGTTATATGCACTATATTAGCCTATATATATTCATTATATTAGCCTATATATTCACTATATTAGCCGTTATATGCACTATATTAGCCTATATATTCACTATATTAGCCTATATATTCACTATATTAGCCGTTATATGCACTATATTAGCCTATATATTCACTATATTAGCCGTTATATGCACTATATTAGCCTATATATCACCTATATATTCACTATATTAGCCTATACATTCACTATATTAGCCTATATATTCACTATATTAGCCTATACATTCACTATATAGCCTATATATTCACTATATTATATTAGCCGTTATATGCACTATATTAGCCTATATATTCACTATATTAGCCTATATATTCACTATATTAGCCGTTATATGCACTATATTAGCCTATATATTCATTATATTAGCCTATATATTCACTATATTAGCCGTTATATGCACTATATTAGCCTATATATTCACTATATTAGCCTATATATTCACTATATTAGCCAAGTTATATGCACTATATTAGCCTATATATTCATTATATTAGCCTATATATTCACTATATTAGCCTATATATTCACTATATTAGCCTATATATTCACATTATTAGCCTATATATTCATTATATTAGCCTGTATATTCACTATATTAGCCTATATATTCACTATATTAGCCGTTATATGCACTATATTAGCCTATATATTCATTATATTAGCCTATATATTCACTATATTAGCCGTTATATGCACTATATTAGCCTATATATTCACTATATTAGCTTATATATTCACTATATTAGCCTATATATTCATTATATTAGCCTATATATTCATTATATTAGCCTATATATTCACTATGTTAGCCTATATATTCATTATATTAGCCTATATATTCACTGTTAGCCTATATTCACTATATTAGCCTATATATTCATTATATTAGCCTATATATTCACTATATTAGCCGTTATATGCACTATATTATCCTATATATTCACTATATTAGCCCGTTAGATGCACTATATTAGCCTGTATATTCACTATATTAGCCTGTATATTCACTATATTAGCCTGTATATTCACTATATTAGCCTGTATATTCATTATATTAGCCTGTATATTCACTATATTAGCCTGTATATTCACTATATTAGCCTGTATATTCACTATATTAGCCTGTATATTCACTATATTAGCCTATATATTCACTATATTAGCCTGTATATTCATGATATTAGCCTGTATATTCATGATATTAGCCTGTATATTCACTATATTAGCCTATATATTCACTATATTAGCCTATATATTCACTATATTAGCCTGTATATTCACTATATTAGCCTGTATATTCACTATATTAGCCTATATATTCACTATATTAGCCTATATATTCACTATATTAGCCTGTATATTCACTATATTAGCCTGTATATTCACTATATTAGCCTATATATTCACTATATTAGCCTATATATTCACTATATTAGCCTGTATATTCACTATATTAGCCTATATATTCATTATGTTAGCCTATATATTCATTATATTAGCCTATATATTCACTATATTAGCCTATGTATTCATTATATTAGCCTATATATTCACTATATTAGCCTATATATTCATTATATTAGCCTATATATTCACTATATTAGCCTATATATTCACTATATTAGCCTATATATTCACTATATTAGCCTGTATATTCACTATATTAGCCTGTATATTCACTATATTAGCCTATATATTCACTATATTAGCCTATATATTCACTATATTAGCCTGTATATTCACTATATTAGCCTATATATTCACTACATTAGCCTGTATATTCACCATATTAGCCTATATATTCACTATATTAGCCTATTTATTCACCATATTAGCCTATATATTCATTACATTAGCCTATATATTCATTATATTAGCCTATATATTCACTATATTAGCCTATGTATTCATTATATTAGCCTATATATTCACTATGTTAGCCTATATATTCATTATATTAGCCTATATATTCACTATATTAGCCTATATATTCATTATATTAGCCTGTATATTCATTACATTAGCCTATATATTCACTATATTAGCCTATATATTTACTATATTAGCCTATATATTCACCATATTAGCCTGTATATTCATTACATTAGCCTATATATTCACTATATTAGCCTATATATTCACCTATATTAGCCTATATATTCATTACATTAGCCTATATATTCACTATATTAGCCTATATATTTACTATATTAGCCTATATATTCACTATATTAGCCTGTATATTCATTATATTAGCCTATATATTCATTATATTAGCCTATATATTCACTATATTAGCCTATATATTCATTATATTAGCCTATATATTCATTATATTAGCCTATATATTCATTATATTAGCCTATATATTCATTATATTAGCCTATATATTCACTATATTAGCCTATATATTCACTATATTAGCCTATATATTCACTATATTAGCCTATATATTCACTATATTAGCCTATATATTCACTATATTAGCCTATATATTCATTATATTAGCCTATATATTCATTATATTAGCCTATATATTCACTATATTAGCCTATATATTCACTATATTAGCCTGTATATTCATAATATTCTGCTGAACCTGTTACTGATGTCTGGATTATTAATGTGTGTTTAAATCTCAGTCACTGTGTGTGAATGATTATATTTCAACAACGAATTGCAGTAAAAATATAATTTTATAATTAGATCTAGAAGTTAATTCAAAAACTGCCTTATGTGAAGTTTCCATGTTTGCACACAATGTGTTATTTGAGTGTTGATTATTATATCTGAACATGAATAGCAGCTGAATTTAGGCTAATAGTTTGGGCTCTGTTGTTAACCTTTAATATTATAGTAATGTGTGAGTAAAGGCTCCTATAGTTTACAGCATTATCTTTCAGACACTTTGAGTTATAATTGAATTAATTTAAGGACAGACACGATTTGTTCAGTAATCCAGTGTTTAATAAAAAGAAATCAAAAACTGATGGTTCAGGATCAAAAAAGAAAGAGCTGATTATGTGATGCAAGCAAGTCATGCACTATGGCAAAAGTGTGAGGTCATAACATAGTATTGTGCAAGGAGCCAAGTATAATTCCCATGTGAAAAAAAAAAAAACACTGGTGATGACTGAAAAAAAAACAAAAACAAAAACTAGCAGGCAGGGAAAGAGTTAAAAACCATGTTTCAAATATGATTGATCAGGTTTTTGAGGCTTATTTGTACATCTCTCAGTCATCATTGTATCAGTAGTGACGCTGTTCCTTGGTCAGTAAAATAGACAGTATCGAGAGAACAAACCGCACTGGATAAGGTGATGTCTATAAACCACTGAAACAAAAGGCTACATTTTTAAAGAGCATTGAGAAAGTGCTGTGTCATGTGAATATGCAATGTGGCAGGAATGGAGGAGATGGCAGGTGAGAAACTGATCTATTTACGAGGGGTTTTATTGAACAAACAAACAGAAACAGAAATGAAGGAGCATAGGAAACAGGAACCATTTACACAAAACAACTAACATAAACTGACAAAGAACAAAGGAAACACAAGGGCTGTACACCAATCAGGCATAACATTATGACTGGTGAAGTGAATAACACTGATGATCTCTTCCTCACGGCTCCTGTTAGTGGGTGGGATATATTAAGCAGCAAGTGAAAATTTTTTCCTCAAAGTTGATGTGTTAGAAGCAGGAAAAATGGGCAAGAGTAAGGATTTGAGCGAGTTTGACAAGGGCCAGATTGTGATGGCTAGACGACTGGGTCAGAGCATCTCCAAAACTGCAGCTCTTGTGGGGTGTTCCCGGTCTGCAGTGGTCAGGATCTATCAAAAGTGCTCCAAGGAAGGAACAGTGGAGAACCGGCCACAGGGTCATGGGCGGCCAAGGCTCATTGATGCACGTGGGGAGCAAAGGCTGGCCCGTGTGGTCCAATCAAACAGACGAGCTACTGGAGCTCAAACTGCTCAAGAAGTTAATGCTGGTTCTGATAGAAAGGTGTCAGAATACACAGAGCATCTCAGTTTGTTGCGTATGGGGTGGCATAGCCGCTGACCAGTCAGGGTGCCCATGCTGACCCCTGTCCACCGCCGAAAGCACCAACAGTGGCACGTGAGCATCAGAACTGGACCACGGAGCAATGGAAGAAGGTGGCCTGGTCTGATGAATCACGTGTTCTTTTACATCACATGGATGGCCGGGTGCATGTGCGTGGCTTCCCTGGGGAACACATGGCACCAGGATGCACTATGGGAAGAAGGCAAGCCGGCGGAGGCAGTGTGATGCTTTGGGCAATGTTCTGCTGGGAGACCTTGGGTCCTGCCATCCATGTGGATGTTACTTTGACACGTACCACCTACCTAAGCATTGTTGCAGACCATGTACAGCCTTTCATGGAAACGGTATTCCCTGGTGGCTGTGGCTCTTCCAGCAGGATAATGCTCCTGCCACAAAGCACAAATGCTTCAGGAATGGTTTGAGGAGCACAACAACGAGTTTGAGGTGTTGACTTGGCCTCCAAATTCCCCAGATCTCAATCCAGTCGAGCATCTGTGGGATGAGCTGAACAAACAAGTCCGATCCATGGAGGCCCCACCTCGCAACTTACAGGACTTATAGACCCACTGAAGTGCCTTGAAATGCGCAGCATTATTCAATGTGTTGATGTAATTTCCCCTGAAACATGAAGACAGTGTGAGACATATTAGACAGCTCCTCCCCTTTTTTAAAACAGCCAATACCGTTTGTTTATATCACAGTTTGACTACTGGAGTTCATCACCCCTTGACTACAGCATTTCAGCTTGGTAAAGCCGCAGTTTCCTCCTAATCTCAAACTGTCTCTCATCATAATCTCCTTTATATCGCTTTGAAATAAAGCATTCTGTGCAGAATTCAAACAGGTCCAATTTTGTTTCTCTGGACCGGAGCAGACTGTGTGTGTGTGTGTGTGTGTGTGTGTGTGTGTGTGTGTGTGTGCTGTGTGTGTGTGACGGTGTGTGAAACTAACGTAAAACCAGACTTCATTCGCTGCAACTAAAATCATATTTACACTGAATCGTTCCCTGTCCCCCAAATATTGTACCATGTAGAAAATAATACATGTGTGAGCAAGTGACCGATTTCAGCCGCAGCTTCAACGTCTATTTAGGGGGCGGGACCCTTCAGATACTACAGAGCATTTGATTGGACAGAAGATGTGATTAGAAGCTGAAGTCTGCAGTAATGTCATAAAAATCTGTGATCCATTTTAGCGGAAGTGAGAGACTGTAAGTTTTGAATGCTTATATCTCCTAAATTAGAATTTTGTCACTGTTTTGGAGCACACCAGATTATTCATAGCCTTAAGGCTAACATATTAAAAGCCAAAAAACTTAAATTTTGATTTCTCATCCTTTAAAGGATCTGCTGCTAACATCTTGGTGCCAGACACCACAGCACACCTTCAGGAGTCCATGCCTCCACGGGTCAGGGCTGTTTTGGCAGCAAAAGGGGGACCAACACAATATTACACAAAATAAATCATAAAATAAGTCATAATGTTATGCCTGTTTGGTGTATATACACAGGGGTAATGAGATAACAAGTTACACCTGGGGGACATAATGAAGGGAAAAACTACAAACTGACTACAAAAAAGCATATGGGACAGAAACAGCAAATATAACAAAAGTCCATAGACAAACAGTGAATGTATGACAGAAAAGTGTTTTTGTACCCACCCGCGCCGTTTTTCAGTTGGTCTTTGACCATTTCTTTGTGTTTTAATGTGTATAAAACATGTCTCGAGTCACATTTGTTCTCTTTGTTCTCACTGATCATTTCTCAAGTTTTATAGTAGTGCTAATTGTAGATGACTGTTATTTCATATGTCAGGCTTTACAGGGTTAATCATGGGGGCAATAGTGATTAAAATTTGTCAGACTACAAAATATATATTTTGATTGTTAGTAAATATACCAGAAAAAGATTTTGTATTTTCTGCAAAGATTTACACACAATTTACTTAGTAAAATTTCCATCCATCAAATTGAACAATCCTTAACAATTATGTAAGAATTATTCAGTTCAATTACATTTTTGAGTGTTTATCAAATGCTCTACATTTCTCAATGCTTTTGTTTTTAAACTGATAGCCGTTGTCAGGGCTGGACTGGTAATCTGGCATACCGGGCATTTTCCTGGTGGGCCGACGCACTTTGGGGCAGAATACAAAGTTGTGTATTATTTTTTTGCCACGGACTGGCCCATCAGGCAGAGACAGCGACCCATTGGTTTGTCTTCTGAACTGACAGGCCACAGTGAGAGCCCTCCGCTCCTCCATACTCACAGACTGTGACCTTATCAGGAGCGGTTTTTATTTTTATTTTTATTTTTTTATTTGAGCGCATGGCTCAAGAAACTGCAAAAGGCGAATATCCGTACAGCTCAATGAAGTGATGAACGGCCCTTTGACTCTGAATTTAGTTTCATACAGTTGTGTGATATGGCAACATTACAGGCTCTGTGGCGAATCAGCTGAAAACAGCCGTCAGCATGTACACACATGACGAGGCCAACTGGAAAACGGCAATACACAAACTACAAACGTTTTGGAAGAAATGTATTTATTAAAAATGTTGCTATTGTAAGGGTGGATCGCCTACAGCGGTTCTGACTGCAGAGTTGCCGAATGACTAAAGAAACGTTATCAGCAAGATGACAGAAAACTGTACATTTCTCGTCTTTACCACCCACTGCAGCTTATACCAACGACGGAAATAAGCGCAGTTACAATAGCTAAACATGTGGGAGAGCGTTGCTATAATGTGACTATATTGTATTGCAATAGGTAACACTTCAAAGTCAATACCAAATCAAAACTAGTTAGCACATTAATTTGTAACTGAAAGAATTTAATGACAAAATCTAGTTATGGTTACACTTAAAATAGTTACAAAATAAATGTATGAGATGATGAAAACTTATACCATTAATCGTACCCAGCATGAATGTTACCTGAGAGAGAGAGAGAGAGAGAGAGAGAGAGAGAAAGAGAGAGAGAGAGAGCAAAGAAGAGAGCAAAGGAGAAGAGCCAAAGAGAAGGCCCCAAGAACAGAGAGCCAGAGAATAAAAGAGCCAGAGCAACAGTTACAATCTTCTTTTATCTATTCCTTGACCATGTGACTGAAACCCTAACGTGAGCCATTCAAACTGACCAATCAGACCAAACTTCCCCACGGTGTTACAGGTGTGACACACATTTGGCCTACAGGCCTTCAGCATTTCTTTGTCTTTAGGAATTCCAAATGGCCCTCCTGGAGAGAGATGGGGGTTGAAAACAGTAAAGCAAATGTCTTTGTTCATTTTCAAAAATCAAATATCTTTGATTATTTTCAATTCTTTCACTATTATTACTCACTTTAAACAGTGTGTAATATAAATCACTTTTATAGACGCTGTTTTTGCATTTTCTACATGTTTACTATATATATAATATATATTACAGATTCAATAGTTTATTATTGTTTATTTATTTTAGAAACCATATACCCATGGTAATGAGGAGCATGGCTTTACCTGTGACTACCATGATCTTACAGTTAAACTCAGTTAAAATGGCATTAGGGTAATTAATTAAACAAAACATCTTTAAAGCCTGGATCCCATGAATTAAGGACAAAGCTTTTTTCTCTTTAAATGTTTTATGAACTTTTTAATAGCTCTAATGAAATTTAATTAAATGTTATTTCAATGAGAACCTCATGAGAGATAGATATCAGTGTGTTACATACATTAGGCCTTAACTCTTGAAAATTTTTGTTGTTTTGAACCCACAATGTGATCGTTTACTCGCCCTAATGTCATGCCAAACCTGAATCTGTGTAACATGAAACAAAATCATTTGAGGTTTTTATTTTTTCATACAATATTCAATGGTAGCCTACCCTAGTGAAAAAAGCATGCTAAGGTATACTCACAGCCAGACTAATTATCAGTATACTTGAAGTGTGTTAATGATTAGTTAACTTGAAGTGTGCTATTTTGAAACAACTAATTTTGTATTTTGTATTTTAGTTGTAATTAAATTTTAGTTTATGTGCTAAATTAGAACAACTTTAAGTATAGGGACTAATTACATGCTTGATTAGTGATATTAAATGTGCTTTATTTGTGTATAGTACACTTTATTTGTGTATAGTACATAGTATAGTACACTTTATTTGTGTTATAGTACACTTTATTTGTGTTATAGTTGTGTTATTACACTTTATTTGTGTATAGTACACTTTATGTGTTATAGTACACTTTATTTGTGTTATAGTACACTTTATTTGTGTTATAGTACACTTTATTTGTGTTATAGTACACTTTATTTGTGTATAGTACACTTTATTGTGTAGTACACTTTATAGTATACTTTATTTGTGTATAGTACACTTTATTTGTTATAGTACACTTTATTTGTGTTATAGTACTTTAGTAGTACACTTTATTTGTGTATAGTACACTTTATTTGTGTATAGTACACTTTTTATTTGTGTTATAGTACACACTTTATTTGTGTATAGTACACTTTATTTGTGTTATAGTACACTTTATTTGTGTATAGTACACTTTATTTGTGTATAGTACACTTTATTTGTGTTATAGTACACTTTATTTGTGTTATAGTACACTTTATTTGTGTATAGTACACTTTATTTGTGTATAGTACACTTTATTTGTGTTATAGTATACTTTATTTGTGTTAGTTATAGTACTTTATTTGTGTGTATAACTTTATTTGTGTTATAGTACACTTTATTTGTGTTATAGTACACTTTATTTGTGTTATAGTACACTTTATTTGTGTTATAGTATACTTTATTTGTGTTATAGTATACTTTACTTTATTTGTGTTATAGTACACTTTATTTGTGTTATAGTACACTTTTATTTGTTATAGTATACTTTATTTGTGTTATAGTACACTTTATTTGTGTTATAGTACACTTTATTTGTGTTATAGTACACTTTATTTGTGTTATAGTACACTTTATTTGTGTTATAGTACACTTTATTTGTGTTATAGTACACTTTATTTTGTGTTATTATAGTACTTTATTTGTGTTATATTTACACTTTACTTTTGTGTTATAGTACACTTTATTTGTGTTATAGTACACTTTATTTGTGTTATAGTACACTTTATTTGTGTTATAGTACACTTTATTTGTGTTATAGTACACTTTATTTGTGTTATAGTACACTTTATTTTGTTATAGTACACTTTATTTTTGTATAGTACTTTATTTGTGTTATAGTACACTTTATTTGTGTTATAGTACTTTACTTTATTTGTACACTTTATTTGTGTTATAGTACTTTATTTGTGTTATAGTACACTTTATAGTACACTTTATTTGTGTTATAGTACACTTTATTTGTGTTATAGTATACTTATTTGTGTTATAGTACACTTTATTTGTGTTATAGTACACTTTATTTGTGTATAGTACACTTTATTTGTGTTATAGTACACTTTATTTTATTTGTACACTTTATTTGTGTTATAGTACACTTTATTTGTGTTATAGTACACTTTATTTGTGTTATAGTACACTTTATTTGTGTTATAGTACACTTTATTTGTGTTATAGTACACTTTATTTGTGTTATAGTACACTTTATTTGTGTTATAGTACACTTTATTTGTTATAGTACACTTTATTTGTGTTATAGTACACTTTATTTGTTATAGTACACTTTATTTGTGTTATAGTACTTTATTTGTGTTATAGTACACTTTATTTGTGTTATAGTTATAGTACACTTTAGTACACTTTATTTGTGTTATAGTACACTTTATTTGTGTTATAGTACACTTTATTTGTGTATATAGTACACTTTATTTGTGTTATGTGTATAGTACACTTTATTTGTGTTATAGTACACTTTATTTGTGTTATAGTACACTTTATTTGTGTTATAGTACACTTTATTTGTGTTATAGTATACTTTATTTGTGTTATAGTATACTTTATTTGTGTTATATAGTTATACACTTTATTTGTGTATAAGTACTTTATTTGTGTTATAGTACACTTTATTTGTGTTATAGTACACTTTATTTGTGTTATAGTACACTTTATTTGTGTTATAGTACACTTTACACTATAGTATACTTTATTTGTGTTATAGTACACTTTATTTGTGTTATAGTACACTTTATTTGTGTTATAGTACACTTTATTTGTGTTATAGTACACTTTATTTGTGTTACTTTATTTGTGTATAGTACACTTTATTTAGTACACTTTATTTGTTATAGTACACTTTATTTGTGTTATAGTACACTTTATTTGTGTTATAGTACACTTTATTTGTGTTATGTGTTATACACTTTATTTGTGTATAGTACACTTTATTTGTGTTATAGTACACTTTATTTGTGTTATAGTACACTTTATTTGTGTTATAGTACACTTTATTTGTGTTATAGTACACTTTATTTGTGTTATAGTACACTTTATTTGTGTATATAGTACACTTTATTTGTGTTATAGTACACTTTATTTGTTATAGTACACTTTATTTGTGTTATAGTACACTTTATTTGTGTTATAGTACACTTTATTTGTGTTATAGTACACTTTATTTGTGTTATAGTACACTTTATTTGTGTTTATTTGTACATAGTTTATTTGTGTTATAGTACACTTTATTTGTGTTATAGTACACTTTATTTGTGTTATAGTACACTTTTTTGTGTTATAGTACACTTTATTTGTGTTATAGTACACTTTATTTTGTGTTATATTTGTATAGTACACTTTATTTGTGTATAGTACACTTTATTTGTGTTATAGTACACTTTATTTTGTGTTTTTTTTATTACTTTATTTGTGTATAGTACACTTTATTTGTTATGTACACTTTATTTGTATACTTTATTTGTGTTATAGTACTTTATTTGTGTTATAATTATTTATTTGTGTTATAGTACACTTTATTTGTGTTATAGTACACTTTATTTGTTTTATAGTACACTTTATTTGTGTTATAGTACACTTTATTTGTGTATATAGTACACTTTATTTGTGTATATAGTACACTTTATTTGTGTTATAGTACACTTTATTTGTGTTATAGTACACTTTATTTGTGTTATAGTACACTTTATTTTTAGTGTTATAGTTACTTTATTTGTGTTATAGTACACTATTTTATTTGTGTTATAGTACACTTTATTTGTGTTATAGTACACTTTATTTGTGTTATAGTACACTTTATTTGTGTTATAGTACACTTTATTTGTGTTATAGTACACTTTATTTGTGTATAGTACACTTTATTTGTGTTATAGTACTTTATTTGTGTTATAGTACACTTTATTTGTGTTATAGTATTTGTGTTTATATGCTTTACACTTTATTTGTGTTATAGTACACTTTATTTGTGTATACTTTATTTATATAGTACACTTTATTTGTGTTATAGTACACTTTATTTGTGTTATAGTACACTTTATTTGTGTTATAGTACACTTTATTTGTGTTATAGTACACTTTATAATTTGTGTTTTTATTTTGTTATAGTACACTTTATTTGTGTTATAGTACACTTTATTTGTGTTAGTACACTTTATTTGTGTTATAGTATGCTTTATTTGTTATAGTACACTTTATTTGTTTGTGTGTGTATAGTACACTTTACTTTATTTGTGTGTATAGTACACTTTACTTTATTTGTGTTATAGTACACTTTATTTGTGTTATAGTACACTTTTATTTGTATAGTACACTTTATTTGTGTTATAGTACACTTTATTTGTGTTATAGTACACTTTATTTGTGTTATAGTACACTTTATTTGTGTATATAGTTATAGTACTTTATTTGTGTTATACTTTATTTGTGTATACTTTATTTGTGTTATAGTACACTTTATTTGTGTTATAGTACACTTTATTTGTGTTATAGTTATTTGTGTTTAGTTTGTATTTATAGTACACTTTATTTGTTTATAGTATACTTTATTTGTGTTATAGTACACTTTATTTGTGTTATAGTACACTTTATTTGTGTTATAGTACACTTTATTTGTGTATATTTATTTGTTATACACTTTATTTGTGTTATAGTACACTTTATTTGTGTTATAGTACACTTTATTTGTGTTATAGTACACTTTACTTTATTTGTGTTATATTTGTGTTATAGTACACTTTATTTGTTATAGTACACTTTATTTGTGTTATAGTACACTTTATTTGTGTTATAGTACACTTTATTTTGTTATAGTACACTTTATTGTGTTATACTTTATTTGTTATTTATTTGTGTATAGTATTACTTTATTTGTGTTATAGTACACTTTATTTGTGTTATAGTACACTTTATTTGTGTTATAGTACACTTTATTTATAGTACACTTTATTTGTGTTATAGTACACTTTATTTGTGTATATAGTACACTTTATTTGTGTTATAGTATACTTTATTTGTGTATAGTACACTTTATTTGTACACTTTATTTGTATAGTACACTTTATTTGTGTTATACACTTTATTTGTGTTATAGTACTTTATTTGTGTTATAGTACACTTTATTTGTGTATAGTACACTTTATTTGTGTTATAGTATACTTTATTTGTGTATAGTACACTTTATTTGTGTATAGTACACTTTATTTGTGTTATAGTACACTTTATTTTTGTTGTATATACTTTGTGTTACACTTTATTTGTGTTATAGTACACTTTATTTGTGTATAGTTATAGTACACTTTATTTGTGTATAGTACACTTTATTTGTGTGTTATAGTACACTTTATTTGTGTTATAGTACACTTTATTTGTGTTATAGTACACTTTATTTGTGTTATAGTATACTTTATTTGTGTTATAGTACACTTATAGTATACTTTATTTGTGTAGTACACTTTATGTACACTTTATTTGTGTTATAGTACACTTTATTTGTGTTATAGTATACTTTATTTGTGTATACTTTAGTATATACTTTATTTGTGTATAGTACACTTTATTTGTGTTATAGTACACTTTATTTGTGTATAGCATACTTTATTTGTGTTATAGTATACTTTATTTGTGTTATAGTATGTATTTGTGTTATAGTATACTTTATTTGTGTTATACACTTTATTTGTGTTATAGTATACTTTATTTGTGTTATAGTATACTTTATTTGTGTTATAGTACACTTTATTTGTGTTATGTGTTATACTTTATTTGTGTTATAGTACACTTTATTTGTGTTATAGTACACTTTATTTGTGTTATAGTACACTTTATTTGTGTTATAGTACACTTTATTTGTGTTATAGTACACTTTATTTGTGTTATAGTACACTTTATTTGTGTTATAGTACACTTTATTTGTGTTATAGTACACTTTATTTGTGTTATAGTACACTTTATTTGTGTGTTATAGTACACTTTATTTGTGTTATAGTACACTTTATTTATTTGTGTTATAGTATACTTTATTTGTGTTATAGTACACTTTATTTGTGTTATAGTACACTTTATTTGTGTTATAGTACACTTTATTTGTGTTATAGTATACTTTATTTGTGTTATAGTACACTTTATTTGTGTTATAGTATACTTTATTTGTGTTATAGTACACTTTATTTGTGTATAGTACACTTTATTTGTGTATAGTACACTTTATTTGTATTTTTTAAGTACGTTACAAATTAATTACCAGTGTCTTCAGAACACACAAGTAATATACTATGAATATATTTTTAAAAAATCAGGTTTATTTATGTACCTTGGCTTATTCCAAATACTAAAAATATACACTTTGTTGTCAATAACAATATAATGTATTATTACTTAGCTATACATTGTACAATATACTTTGAATTACATAATGTCACACAATACAGTATTTTAAATGTGCTACCAACTACATTTTAATGAATTACTTGCTGACTTCTTTCCCCAATGTTGAATGCATTTGTTTTCAAGGCCATTAAAATAAATTAAATTAAATCTAACACACATAACTAATGAAGAGACATTTCATTAAAAAGCCCAATGGTTTTTATTTAATGATTTCAGCAAAACTAATCAAAATGAACTTAATATATTTTTCGTTAAAAGAACAGTGGAAGATGTTGGAAAACATATTATTGGACTAATTCCACTGACCCTCTATACACAAATACAAATTACACATTATATTCCATTTTCTCATCGTTAGACTTGCGTCTGATGGCCACTTACACATCATCAGAGACAGCTGACAGCAAAAACTCATGAAGAACAGCATCTGTTAACAGAATATACAAGAGATAAGGTCAGGCGGCATGTTCATACAACTTTTTATTCACGTTTACATTAGTCTTATTACTTACCTCAAAATAGCAGGACTTTTTCTCTGGTTCTTTTCGGGATCGCGTAACTTTAGGCCATTTTATTCCAAAACAGTTTATCGTCACCATCAAGGTCAGGCTGCGATGTCACTTAATTGAACTGGTCCGAAGAATGAGCGATGTACTTTCCGCTTTCAATGTTTTATTAAATAAATAATGTAAAGCAACATTATACTTCACCTGCAAGGCTGCAAATCTCCCATGAGTGAGCGAGCGAGCGAATGAGCCGTCAGACAGACGAATACTGTCAGCAGCTCTGCCTCTGATTGGCTGCAGGTATTGAGCAACACAATCTGATTGGTCACAGAACAAGTTGAAGAGACATTTGAATTTCGATAAGACTCAACTACTCAACTCATATTTTCTTGCATTGTATTTTAAGTGTGCTGTTGGTTTAAAGGTTTTTAGGCCAAAACATTTTCTGTCACATACAGCAAACATCTCCTCGCTATCCGCTAGCTGCCTGTCCCCTGAACGCACTGTAAAAAAATGCGGTCTCTGTAGTCCACATAAGCTCCACAAACTGCAGCCAAAACAAACATGGGCAGTCTGGACCATGAAGCATAATAAACAGTGCTCCAGCCAATAGCCGACAAGAATGATTTGGGGTGGAAATCATTCTTGTTGGCTATTGGAAACGGGCTTCCATAACCTAACCCCAGCAAAAACATTCACAGGGAACTCATGGGCCGGATAGCCCCAGTCCTGTCCTGGCCGTTGTGCAGTTGCACTAAAAGCAGATTAGCAGTGAAAAGTACAATAAATAATAATCAGAAAGAAATGTAGTTTGGAGAGATCTGGACAAGAGCTGTTGATCAGCCTGCGCTGAAGCTCCTCTCACAAAGTGCTGATATTGTTCAGTCATAATTGCTATAAAGCACATTTGAGAGCACAGAGAGGAAAATTACCCACTTTGCGCACCTTCCAACCATTACTATTCGCACAAATTGATTTTTAAAAACGGTTGCAACTTTGCTTTTACGTACAATTTTGCAACGTGACGAGAGCCTGAAAGCGAAATGGAGAATGAAAGAACATCCCGTCCTTATTTCAGTCGATAAACTAACCACACGCCTCTGAATGAAACGCTTACAAGAGAAAGCAAATGTCGATTCTCTAAGGACTAAAGAGAACACGGTATCTAAAGATCTAGACAAAAAATTAAATAAAAATTATACTTGAATAAACAAAATCCAGCCAAGAGGAAAAGAGCCTTTTTGTGCAGAAGATTGACTTCTCTAATAGAAACAGAAATAGAAAAGGCTATTGGAGAAAAGTAAAGGCTGTCTACACTACCCTCCTCTTAAATTAAATATAATAAGGTAAAAGCCTATTTACAGAGAACCAAAGAGTGACTCGGAGAAACTTTGAAGTTGTTGACTTTTTCCCTGTTTGTGTGGATGGGAGGGCGAATGGGGAAAGAGGTTTCCGTTGCTCGGTGCATGTTGGGCTCTACTGTATGAATCCCATTTTCATTACCTTCTGTAATAAATGCAGTGTGAATCCTGGGAGGCAGGGAGGCAAAAATAAATCTGATACATGAATAAACGATGTCCCCAGAGAGGAAGGGCTCCTCCTTTGTGAAGAAGATTGACTTCTCCAAGACGGGACACATCAGGCAGGAGGAGCGCAAACAGAAATAGACATCGCTAGTCAGGGAACTAACGTGTATTCCTCTCCTCAATATTCCTTACATTCTGAGATACGCATTAACAAATGTGTGCTCTGATGGCTTCAGTCATTCAATCAAACATAAGGAAGGATATTTAAACAATATATGTTGTCTCTCCACACAGAAAGAGACTGCTTGTTTATGAGCCACCGGATTTAACAGGATTTTTGTGATGCCTTGTCCTAACAAGATTTCAGGTTACAAATTTCGAATCAAATGTTTTGTTTCCCACTGACAGATCTGATCTGAGAATGATTTTTGAGTGACTCTTCCTGAATTGGAATTAAGGTTGGCAACAGAATTGCAGTTTCAATTTAAGCAATTATAATAAACAGAAATTTATTTTATGCCACAAAAAAGTGCAAATAGGCCGCCTTGTTGGCAGAGGCTATTTACACTAACTCCGCCCACTGACGTCTGTTTGGGCCAAACAAAATTAAAGAAGATGCTGGTTTGTCAACAGTATCAATAGTGACACAAATCAACCTGAGGTTTGAATCCGCCTTTTGCCGAACTCGCTCTACTCCCTTTTCCCATCACATATCAGATCAGAATTTATTTTCAATAAAAATTTAGAAAATATTTGAAAAGTGGAAATAAAGTGTCTAACATGTGTCTAATAATAAAGTGTTTAGGGTTAGGGGTCGGTGTAGGGAGGGATTTATTGTTCCAATAAGGCGGCATCCTGTCACGGTTGGTTTTGGGACTTTATGTTTATGTCTTTTATTTTGTAATTTTGCCTCAGTCCTAGTTCTGGTCATGTGACTTCCTTGCCCTTATGTGATCATGTCATGTGCTTCCCTAGTTTCATGTGTCTTGTTCTGATTGGTTCCCTTGTCTATGTGTCATGTTCTCATTGGTTGGTCTAGTCATGTGTCCATAGCTCTCATTGGTTCGTTGTCTTGTCATGTGGTTGAGTTCTGGCTGTTCATTGGTTGTCATAGTCATGTGATCCCCTAATCTCATGTTTGCCTTGTCAGTTTGTCGAGTATTGTTTCCTGTAAACTGCTGTTGGTGAGTTCTTTGGGAGGTCAAGTCTGTTTCTGTTTGCTCATTTTGGATTATTGGCAATAAAACTGCACTTGGGTTCATCTACACTCGCCTCCAGTGGATCTCTACGTTACACATCCATTTAATAACTAATAAATATAATAATTTATACTCTGTTATTATTGCATACTGTTTAATGTACAACAACACTGAGGTACAAATAATACCTGCAACTATTTATAAGAATAAATATCATCTAACTATTACACTTAATGCAAAGAAAATGCTGCTATTGTTACATATTGTAAATATACACTCACCTAAAGGATTATTAGGAACACCATACTAATACTGTGTTTGACCCCCTTTCGCCTTCAGAACTGCCTTAATTCTACGTGGCACTGATTCAACAAGGTGCTGAAAGCATTCTTTAGAAATGTTGGCCCATATTGATAGGATAGCATCTTGCAGTTGATGGAGATTTGTGGGATGCACATCCAGGGCACGAAGCTCCCGTTCCACCACATCCCAAAGATGCTCTATTGGGTTGAGATCTGGTGACTGTGGGGGCCATTTTAGTACAGTGAACTCATTGTCATGTTCAAGAAACCAATTTGAAATGATTCGAGCTTTGTGACATGGTGCATTATCCTGCTGGAAGTAGCCATCAGAGAATGGGTACATGGTGGTCATAAAGGGATGGACATGGTCAGAAACAATGCTCAGGTAGGCCGTGGCATTTAAACGATGCCCAATTGGCACTAAGGGGCCTAAAGTGTGCCAAGAAAACATCCCCCACACCATTACACCACCACCACCAGCCTGCACAGTGGTAACAAGGCATGATGGATCCATGTTCTCATTCTGTTTACTTCACATTCTGACTCTACCATCTGAATGTCTCAACAGAAATCGAGACTCATCAGACCAGGCAACATTTTTCCAGTCTTCAACTGTCCAATTTTGGTGAGCTTGTGCAAATTGTGGCCTCTTTTTCCTATTTGTAGTGGAGATGAGTGGTACCCGGTAGGGTCTTCTGCTGTTGTAGCCCATCCGCCTCAAGGTTGTGCGTGTTGTGGCTTCACAAATGCTTTGCTGCATACCTCGGTTGTAACGAGTGGTTATTTCAGTCAAAGTTGCTCTTCTATCAGCTTGAATCAGTCGGCCCATTCTCCTCTGACCTCTAGCATCAACAAGGCATTTTCGCCCACAGGACTGCCGCATACTGGATGTTTTTCCCTTTTCACACCATTCTTTGTAAACCCTAGAAATGGTTGTGCGTGAAAATCCCAGTAACTGAGCAGATTGTGAAATACTCAGACTGGCCCGTCTGGCA